>CM050170.1:55388070-55493070 GCA_027410445.1 Discoglossus pictus
GATCTGTTTCTGCTAAATTCCTGCTGAGTGAAGAGTTGAAGAAGGAGAGTGGAGAGGTGGATGAGGAAAGTAGAGAGGTTGAGCAGGTGGAAGAGGTAAGTGGAGGAGAGGGGGTGGGTGGTGACAGGGTGCTCATAGAGATAGGCACACAAAGTTCAAGGTCAGAGGGGAAGGGGCCTGTTCCTGGGGGAGTAGTTCACAGGGGGGGCAAGCCTCAGTGGCAGACAAGGGAGCAAAGGATCCCCATCCAAAGTTGGAAGGGCAAGAGGCTGGGAGCAGGCAAAGGGGCCCAAACTAAATGCACAGGGAGAATGTGGTCCTCTTCCATGCCATCCGTGAGCACCCCGCTATCCTTGCAGGGGGAGGGAAGTTAGGCCCGGGCCTAGGGCCCAGGCATGGAAGAAGGTAGCAGCCGCAGTGATAGCAGTGGGCACAGCGGAAAGGGGTGTGAGATCTGTGAAGCACCGGTTTGATGACGTACGAGGCAGGGTGAGGAAGATGATTGCCAAGGAGGCCAGTCAAGCTGAAGCACCAAGTAATGGCCCCAAAGTGACAGTCAGTTACAACGCGTGAGAGATGGTTGCCAAGGATTGATTGAGCCAGTTGCCCACCGTTGGAGCTTCAGGCCTGGTGGACCAGCAGGATCCAGCCTCCATGTCATGTGAATAGCACATACACCAACATGGCACCACATGTACATCACACAAACTACACATGTACATGATGACCAACAAGGACACTGACATGTCAGCTCTATGGAATTAACAAGGGATAGATGGATCAGTCATGCGTCATTAAATCCATGAAGCTGACAAATCACTGTTATTCGTGGGCACAACGTGGGCACAACAACAGTAATCAACCATTAGAGAGTCCATGTATGGTTGGGCCCTCTGCCTCCTATGCAGTTACAGACCGCTACTGTAACCCAGATAGCGGTAGGAGCCAAGAATAATCAAGATCAAGGACCAACGAATAGATCACATCTATCATATGATAGCTACTCATAGTTGCAATTAAGATAATCATCCCGGTTCAAGCCTAGATGTCAGATAGTTGTGAATCAACACAAAACAATGTATTATATATCATTACTTGTTTTCAATAATTTTTATTAACTCACATTGTGAAATATCAGCATACAATTATAAATACAATTGTACTCTGCAAGGAGAATTTTAAATGGAAAAAAAAATAATAACGTATGTGTTAAGTTAATATTTCAAGTGAGTGTTTTTTTTTTTAGGCACAATTTAGGTCCATGAAGGCATTGTCTGCATTGTCAAAGAAATTAAGTAATTGTAAGATATTCCCAGTGCCTCTCAGGTAGACATTCCTTCAATGACAGCACCCCCCCCCCCCCCCCCTTTTAGCTCCCACAATATTAGAGCTATCATATAGCCAGATATCTAAGAGATGATTGTTGTTAGTGTAAATGTAGACTAATACCGCTATGTCGGTGGACTTGCAAAGTCTCACAATGGCATGTTAATGACAGCCAGCATTAATATATGCACTAGTGACGCTTGTGATCCTGACCTCAATATCAGCCTGAAAACAGATCTTTGGGTCTGATGTAAGTAGCAGTGAATCTTGCTGCTGACCTTTGTGTCCTCTCCGTATTAATGGGTATTTTCCGTATTGCTGATATCACAAGTATCCCTTAACGTGGGCTAACACCTGTATAGCTGATGGATGTGATATCAATGTTGATGAACAATATCATATGGAGAAGGTGATTGTACACCTGGAACACTGACCCTGGTCACAGCTAAGCATTTATTGTGAAATGACATCATTAATAATGGTCATGGCCAGTGAGTTTTCCTGAGAACTAGCTAATGGTTAGTAATGCTTGCAGATGGGAATCAGGTGACTTAGTATATTGTTACAGTATTTAGCACTGTACTGTACATTCATCTTTTTTTGTGTTATTTTTTTATCCTCCTTTTCTTTTACCACCTTTTTATTTTCGGAACACACTGTGTGTGTGAAACTGGATTGGATGAGATAGTCCAGATGTTTATGCGTCTTTTTAATTGAGCAGATGTTAATTAAAAGTAAGTGCTTCGATTAAATGGAGTGATTTGTGATGATCCTTTTTCTTATCAGATTCCGGTTGCAGTGGTGTAGTGACCCTGGTAGGTGCTATACATCATGCTTATTCTAAACTATGACATTACCCCCTTTAGGTATCCCCTTTTTCACCAGAAGCCTCTTGCCCTTCCAGGATATGCCCACACCACACCCATGATATTAATGCACATGTCTTGTACATTTCTGAGTGTGCTATGTGTATGAAATAAAGCTTTGTTACACCGTAATACCATTTTGGGACATCCACATACATCACATTTGTGTCACATTCCTATATTAATAGAAAATAGTAGTAACAAAAAAGGAAAAATAATAGCTATATAGGATGGAGCTGACTGATAACTACTCATTTAGAGCTAGTCAAATATAATTGTTATAACTAAAACAATACATTTCAAGTAGTGCTCTAGTAGGAGACATATATCTCTTATGGGTCATTTTGGCAATAGATAATCATTGGTGTTCTGATTTATGATCTTATCTTGCTTGGCTGAGTTTAGTAATTGTTTTAACTCTTTTTGGAATTCATAAAGTGGGTTACTTTGCAAGACCACATATGTTGATGTATCAGATAACAATTTGTTGCACATTCTTAAATACTCTTCTTCCTCCAAAAGAATCGTATTCCCTCCTTTATCGGTGGATTTAATTACCACCTTAATCCTTTTTTAATTCATGTAAGGCTTTAAATTCCTTTATGCTCAAATTTTATTTTTCATTTCCCATTTTCCCAACTTAGAATTTTTTTTTGACAATCTACAACTGTCTGATTTGTGATGATCCTTTTTCTCATCAGATTCCGGTTGCAGTGGTGTAGTGACCCTGGTAGGTGCTATACATCATGCTTATTCTAGACTATGACATTACCCCCTTTAGGTATCCCCTTTTTCACCAGAAGCCTCTTGCCCTTCCGGGATATGCCCACACCACACCCTTGAAATTAATGCACATGTCTTGTACATTTCTGAGTGTGCTTTGTGTATGAAATAAAGCTTTGTTACACCGTAATATAATTTTGGGACATCCACATACATCACATTTGTGTCACATTCCTATATTAATAGAAAATAGTAGTAACGAAAAAAGGAAAAAAAATAGCTATATAGGATGGAGCTGACTGATAACTACTTGTTTAGAGCTAGTCAAATACAATTGGGATAACTGAAACAATACGTTTCAAGGAGTGCTCATGTAGGAGACATATATCTCTTATAACGTCCAGAAAACTATATTAACTTTTTTTTATATTTAATGTAAAGTTGAGAGGTAAATACTAGAAAAATAATTTAAAAAGACAAAAGACGGACCTTATAATCTTTGTAAAACAAAGTAATTAATACAAAGTATATCAGAACATGTACTGTATTAATCTTATTGTTAATATATCCCACATTTGCTTTAAATATTTTCACTTAATATGAACTTTTTGATTTTACTAATGGAACTGTGATGTAATGTTACGAATTTTGCAGTTTGTCTTAATAAAAAAAAAAAAAAAGATAAGGCAGGAGAATTAGTGGTGCATATGGCCCAAGGCTCTGGGTCATGACATATGCTATCCTATGATTCATAGATATTAAGATTTTCTTCAAAAACTTTAATCCATACATATAGTCAATTCAATTTTAGAACTGAGATATCAGGTTAGATGTCTATTTTCAGTCCATAACCCGTAGACCGTTTGCGGCTTGCTAAAAGACACCAATTGAATAGAAAATTTGTTTATGGGCTCCATTATGGGCTCCCATAAACAACAATAGCTCAATTGAATGAGGCCTCATGTTCCTATGCTGCGTTGCTCATTACACCAGCAGACGCTCCTTTCCTGTCTATTTTCCTTTCCTGTCTATTTTCCGATACAAGTGTGGCCAATGACAGAAATGCTCTTATGTTTCCAGACCATGTTCGTCCACTGTAGCCTAAAATGATGATATAGATTTTGTGATCATTTTCTGACTAAAATGTATTGCTCTGTGGCAGAAATTCTTTTTTTTTTTAAGATTTCACTATAATCTATTTCTTCATATCTAGCCACAACAAATGGTTTTCCTTTTTTCTGTATTTTTTTTAAAATAATTCCATAAAAAGTATTCTTATAAATTCACATTACATTTAGAACACAATATATCTCACTAACCATATAAAACAAATTCTAAATACAATTTAAATGAATAAAAAAATTCAAACTAATACATTAAATCCAGGTTTCATGTGTAAGTACATTTCATAACATGTTCATTTTCAAATTATTCAATATAAAATATAAATTGATGAATTTATTTGATTTTACCTATCACATCATTTATTTTGCTCACAAATATATTTAATTTGTTATTTGGTAATTTTGAGAAAATATATATAAACTATTAAAGGGTGTATGAGACGTATATGATTTTGCAATGCTTTAATGTAATTATTTAAATATAATATTAATGTAAGAAAAAAGAAAGGAGTAGGATTTGTACCTACAGTATAATATATTCATATTGCCACTTCATCATCTGATAATAAGTATATAAGTACAGAAATCAGTAAATGTAAAATATAATACGTGTTAGTAACAACTGAGTAACTTTTGAACATATTAGCTGTAGTTTCAGACTGTATTTTTAAAACTCTAAATCACTGTTTTTATAAAAGGGATAACAAACGGATTTAAAAAAAAGAACATAAAAAAAAAAAAAAAAAAGGAAATATCAGTTTGTGTTTTTGGCTCAGGTATTAAAGGTTAGAAATACACAGAAAGTGATGACAACAGTGAGGTGTGAGGAACATGTGCAGAAGGATCTTTAGGATGATGGTAATAATTAAAATGTTTGAGCTAATGGTGAGAAAAAAATATATAACTCGTTCTATGAAGTGGACATTCTCCAAGGTAATGGTGTCTGCAGGACAGTTTCGTAGGAGGTTGAATGTTTTAGAAAAAAAGTATTGAATATCTGTATCAGAGTATGCTGGACAATAATAAAGGATAGGTGTGGTCGCTAACATATCAAACACTAAGGAGATAGTGACCAGTAGAGCACCAATGGTTCGTTGCCACAAGATTATTAAACAGGTTACTGCTGTCAACATAATTATCATAACCCATGGTCACCTGTACCAATTTCCCAGCACCAGTCAAGGATAAAAATATAAACAACTGTTAATGAAAGCAAAGAAAAATAATATTTTATCTCATTATAAGAAGTGCTTTATATAGAGGGGCTAGGGACGTGCCAATGTAGAACAGGTTGAAGGAAGCTGTAGCTTGTTATGTGATTGTTGATTAAATGCTTTATCAATTTAGAGGCTAAAGTGAGGAACAAAAATGTTGTTGTTATTAGTGGTTGTCAAACACTAGAGTTCACATGCACTGATAACAGAAGGAGATGATTTACATCAATATAGAATAAAACTGTGGTGGGAAAAGGTCAAATTGGCAAGCTATGTGGTAGAACAGCAACTATGGTTGGTGTTGAAAGTGCAAAGAAGTAGAGTCATCATGTTATACCATTTGGGTATTCTTCCATTGGATGGTGTTAATTTTATTTTTAAAGTGTTCAGCAAGACCTTGGACTTTTAGATTGATTGTTGATGGGTTATAAGAACAGGGAAAGAGGAGTTATATGTAGAGAAGTGATCCTTTGGTTATGAAAGATGTTATGGAGGCATGTTTGAACAGTGTTATTGGTTTGAGCAAAATGAGAAAGAGCAAATCTTGCCCATTAGGTTACAAGTTTGAATGGAAACACTTTCTAATGATGATTTGCATCTTATGTAACCAATTTTTCATAATAATTACTTGGCTTAAATATGTTCATAGATACAATACACCTTAAATCAGCATAACTTTCCTCTAATAAAGCTTGTATCCTCTAACATGACTTATTTAGATTAAGGTGTTAGATGAGATCATTCAAGGTTAGTATATCTGCCTCCATAAACTTATGAATCTATAGTTATTTTAGACTAGAATTCCTTAAAATTCTTCTGCTTTTCTATACCATTGAAAAAAAAATCATACAATTATTTTGTCAAATTCTTTATATAATGTATAAACATCTGGCCGGGCAAAAGAGAATCCCCTACATAATAAATGTATCTATCGACTATATTACAGCATAACATAACCTGGCTAAGATGAGATTTATCTCTTTGTTCACTTATCAGTTTTTGTCCTTTACTTTTCATAAATGTGTGTAAATCTGTACATATCTGGTATCTACATGCTCAGATATGTCAGATAGCTTAGAATATTGATTTAATATTTATACATTGGTTTATGTTTTGAAAGCAATAAAAACTAAATGAAGAACACATGTTTATTTATTTACATTTTATTAGTTATATTACATTATATGTCATTAAATCTGCTTGACAGACCTCACATCCCTTGGCGCTGTACCTACCGCAGTAACCTAAGCCGCTACCTCCTTCCAAGCCTAAGCCCTAGACCTTGGCTTAACTTCCCTCCCCACTTCCCTCCTGGCCATGGATAGCACAGAGGAGGACCAAATTCTCCCGCTGTGTATAATTGTAGGCCCTGTTGCCCTCTGGACTGTGGACAGGGACCCTTGCCTCTCTGACCTGTCCCTGCGGCCTGTGCCTTCTATGAAATAGCACCACCCCTGGGATGTGGCCCCTTCCTGTCTGTCCCTCTCCTTTGTGTGCCTGATGCTCAGGCCACCCTTCCATAACCCACCTCCTCCTCTGTACTCACATCCTTCTCCTCTTCTCCCTCTTACTCTCCCTCCTCCATCTCCTCTCCCTTCTCCTCTCCCTCCTCCTCCACTTCCTCTCCTACCTCCCTTCCTCCTCTCCCTCCTCTTCCTCCTCCTCTCCCTCCCCTCCCTCCTTTACCTCCTCTCCCTCCTCCTCTCTCCTCTCTCTACTCCTCTCCCTCCTCCACCCCCTCTTCCTCTTCTCCCTTCTCTCCCTCCTCTCTCTCCTCTCCCTCCACCACGTCCTCTCCCTCCTTTCCCTCCTCCACCTCACTTCTCACCTCCTCTCCCTCCTCCTCCTCACCTCCTTCTCCCCACCTCAACTCCCCATGGCCACATTTCTCTTATCTCTTTCCTCCTCACCACTCCTCTTCACCTCCTCCACACCTTTAGACTTCTCTCCACTTCTCTCCCTTCCTCTCTCCATAGTATCCCAAAAGTAAAATAAGGATAAATATTGAAAAGTGTAAATATATATGTCTGTTGGAAAAAACATTGTGTGCCATTTGTTAGTATTAACTGTTGAGGGATGGAGTGTGGAGGATGGGATGGGGAGATTGTGTGCTGTGACCTAACTATATATGTTTCTATGTTTGTTCTTTAAATTATGTGTATTGCAAATATGTGTAATCTGTAAATATGTGTGAGCAAGTATTAAGTGTGAAATCGTATGAAATAGAATTTAAATGAATAAACTCGCAAACTACCTCTCTCCAAGCTCTCCTACTCTCTCTAGAACCAGAACCAACCACCAACTCCTGGGTCTGCGTGCTACTTTGAAATAAAATACAACACATTCAACGCATTGGCGTGTGGAAAGCAGCCCCTTAACAGCTTGCCTGCGCAGAAAGGGTTTATGGGCTTGCGTCTCAAGCCCGTAACTCGCACCATGTTCTAATTTAATAGCTCTGTAACACAGCCAAATTTAACATGCAGACGTTGCGGGTGTCCCGTATTGCTTATGGGCTTTGAAATTAATGTGGCTAAAACTCTTTAAAACAACAAATACAATAGTACCAAACATACCACATACCCCGTAGATATCATTGGCAGACTAATATGGCTCATAAACTTACAATGGAACATTGGAAGGAGTTATCTCCACAACGCAATTATACATTCAAAGCAGAATATAATTTTATACTCTCTCTCAGACGTTATACAAATTATTTCCATGCTGCTTTAAACATTGTTTTTGAATAATTTCAGTTGTCTCCTCAGTGCTGATTTTACCTCTTTATTTTTCAAGCTATAAATCAGAGGGTTTAGCATTGGGACAATAGCCGTGTTAAAAAGAGCGAAAAGTTTGTTGGACTCCAAGCTGTCTGTAGAAATTGGTCTTATGTATTGGCAGAAGAGAGTCAGATAGAGAAGAAGGACGACCGTGAGGTGTGAGGAACACGTGTAGAAGGCTTTACTTCTCCCAGTGCTGGAACGGATCTTGAGGATGGTGCCAATAATGAAAACATAAGAGGTGAATGTTAGAGAACAAGGAGTAAGAACATTAATGAGCATTCCTTCTGTGAGGATCAACATCTCTAAAACAGAGGTGTCACAGCAAGAGAGCTTCATAACTGGTACTAGGTCACAGAAAAAATGGTTGATTACGTTGGATACATAACAGGAACATTGTGACAATATTACAATATAAGGTATGGCACGAACCGATGAGACCAAGCAACAGGCAATGACCAACAGAACACAAACTCTATATCTCATGATCATTTGATAATGTAATGGGTTACAGATGGCCACATATCGATCATAGCTCATTGCTGTAAGTAGTAATAGATCAATGGCCACCAAGCATGAAAATATAAACATCTGTGACATGCAACCAAGAAAAGACACTGTGTTATCCCCTGTTGTGAATGCCACAAGGGTAGATTGTAGAGTGACGGTGGTAGATAACATGTCAAGGAGGGCCAAGTTGCCCAAGAAGAAGTACATGGGAGTGTGCAGGTGAGGATCCAGGCAGACGAGTAGAAGAATAGTCATGTTACCACCAAGAATAATAACATAAATAAGTAGAACCAGAAGGAAAATTGGAGTCTGTAGCTCTGGGATGCCTGATATCCCTTTAAGGATAAAATAATTCAAAAGAGTCAGGTTTTTCTGGCCCATGCCTTTAGAGATAAGGGGATGTGAATAAAGATAAAATAAAATGGTTAATTATTTTAATTAGAAATGCTAAACTATTATTTGGAGTGTTTTTTTTCTGTCCTTTGTTTTAAAAATGTTTGTCAATATTTTCATATAATCTAATATTAATTATAATTACCAGATACTGTACAATTTGGTGATCTATGTGAACCAAAATACCATTTGAACCCTTTGAGTGTAATCAAGTCAGGTAGCTACATGACAGTGAAGAGAGAAGATGAAGGTCACTATTGAATGGCAGGTTACTAGTGATGTGCCTCATAGATCAGAACTGACATTTGTATACGATTTTTAGTAATGCTATTACTAATGGGCTGCAAGAGAGGACTTACAGTGATTGCTATCTACTGTAACATCTGTAATAGATCATACAAACATTCTCTGATATGTGGTATAGTGCCTTGTGGCCAGGGTACCGGCCCACCCTTCTCTCCGAGTACCCACCCCCAGGGACCCTTGTAACGAGTACAAAGTGTACTCTAAAAGATAAAGTCTTGTGAAGCACAACAGTCTCTTCCCTGGGGGTAATAAAGAACAAAATGAGTTTCTGACCTTTCAGTATTGCAGTCGGCCTTGCAGGTGGCATCAGTCTGCAGCCCAGGTCCTCAGCAGATTGGAAAATGTTTCCAATAGCAGCTTCCTTGGTTTGTCTCTCTATTTGATTCCAGCACCCACACATCCTGTGTCTGTCCTATTACTTTCCCCCAGACTCCTGGCTGTTAGTTACCTGGGATTTAAATAGTCTGCTTGACACTTCAGGTGCAGCTAATTGCTTTTATTCTGTCAGCACTGGACTAACGGACCTGATCAGCCTAGTGCTGACATATCTTCCTTCTATAATGTAGCCATGGGTACTCCTGATTTTGTGACAGTAGATACTGTTGGCTGATCAGATGGGTCCACTAGTTCATATCTGCACTCAAAATCTATATTTCTTGGAGTAGCAGATCCCACTTTTATCATGTTGTACAAACTGAATATAGATATAACCTAAGTGACCCAACCACCACGTCTGTACCTTAGCAGAACAACCCACAACTTCTCAGTCTATATGCACCCAGAATAGTAAGAGACATGTCTGGAATAGTATTGTGTTACCATTAATGCTACCATTGATACTGTATAATACTGTACACTAGCACTGGATAACATTCTAGATTTATTTTTTAAGTGTCAACTGATCTGCTATTAAAAACAATTGAATCGACTTACCAAAGGATGCTATGGCTTATCTTCACATATCACCATTACTGCTCTAGGGGCATACGGTGATCTACCTCTTTGTACACCTTGGCCAACAGTGAACTTCTACTGTCATCTTTAGTTAAGTTAACCTTAATAAATATACATTGTTATCTGACTTTGTACTATGTTCAACTTATTATTGTCCAGAATCATACAAATAGATTTGGATTTCTAAAGCTTAGTTTCCATTATGATTTAAATTGTTTATTAATAACACAATTTACACTTTGTCTTCCTAGAAATGTGCTTTTTTGCTTCCACCAGAAGGTCTGGACTTGTGAGTTGTAGCCAACACATAAATTATTTAGCATCATTGAAGCAACACTGACTTGAATTCACAGCTTTCATCTGATTAGATTAATATGCTCTGTGCTCTACTATATTCATCAAAGTGTAATCCACTATACATACTTTACGATAAGGACAGACTGATTTATAACAATGTGATGCATTTTGGGAAGGAGAAATATAAGGATGTAAGTAAATAAATAAATAAATACATGTTTAAATAAATATTAAAAGACTGCTATGGACAATTTGCTCTAGTCGGGCTCTTTAATAACAAAAGTGATTATTTAAGGGGATTTAAAAGTAGGAAAAGAATGGAACAAAACTATTGGGTAATCCAGTGGGATACTTGGTTATATTGGTAGAGGAATTAGCAGCAGATAAAGGTCAGTACTAATGTCACTCTATAGATCCCTGGCCATACCTCACCTTGATGCTGTGTCCAGTTACATAGATCAGATCTCCAAAGGATATTAATAAATCAGGGACAATTTAAAGGAGGGCGACTAAAAAGGTTCACAGTCTAATAGAGAGACCCTATATGGAGACTCCATATTGTGTATAGATTAGACCAATCACTGTCAGACTTGGATTTGGCAGTGGCTCATTACCTTCCAATGCTCATGAGATGGTCCATGTAACATCCATCTAGAACTGTAGGTAATGGTAGTGATATGTATAAAGTGTTAGGCTCTCCTCACCCCTACAGATACGTTCTCATGGACCTGCACTGGTCCTAAGACCGGCTACAAAGAACCACAGACAGAAGAGGTGAGATATGATAGAGATCTTCCCATAAATCAAACAGTGTAATAAAGTATATTTAGGAATAGAAGGAGTACAAAAGAACAAGAGGTCATGGTCTGAATCTGGATAATAACAGATTTAGAGGAAATATGAGAAAGTACTACTTTACAGAAAGGGGAGTAAATACATGTACCAGTTTTCCAGTGAAAGTGGTGGAGCAAACCCAGTAAATGAATTCAAGATTGCCTGGTATAACCACAAGGTGTGATTAAGCCAAGGATTGTATGTGGATAGAACGGACAGACTAGATTATCTAAAAACAAATTCTATTATGTCCCTGTCTTGCATCACTCCTACATGTTGTTGGTATGTTACATACATCACAAATGTGGAGTTTTTACTAAAGAGATCCTCTCACTTGTACAAAAGAGCTAAACATGGAGTGTAAGTTATATCCCATCTATAGTGCTCAGTAATGATTGTCCTCACTTACCTGGGGCCAGTACAGCCATCCAGTGACTTTACATCACCGATCACTGTAGAGGTTTTATAAGATTTCTTATGGGCCCCTAGAGGTATAACATACCTAGAGGTCTCATCTAGAGCTTGTGTCTTGGGGAGGTGATTATCCAGAGACCAATCTTTCAGACAGTCTAAGTTTAAAGGAATAGAGCACATTAAAGGAAAATAAACACTTGCTGTAAATACTTATGTACAAATATATTTTCTTGTGTCAATGTGTTACAGTTTATTTATATGGGAAACCCATATACAGAGACATTGTGGTAAAATGGTAAAAAGTATCAGGACATTGATGAGAGGGATAAGAATATGTTTGTAAGGGGCCCGCCCTGGAAGGGGTCATCATGCTTGAAGGCATTTATATTATGTACTGAGATATCTGTCATCAGGGTTTCATTCCAGGCTCCTAAATACAGTCTGTCTGGCTCCTATGTATTACATAGTTTTGTCCATATATATTAGCGGTGCAAGGATGAGCTATAATTACCAAGACTATGAATATACTCATTTAATAAGGGAAACAAATTAGGATATTCTACCGCTATATGTGCAGTTAAGGCAAATGTGACTATGGGAATCGCAGAAAAAGGCCATGCATTGGGTTGGGGAGTCCTACCTATTGCATTATTACTGTGCCCACAATATATGATGTTGTCCTGGTACATGTATATGTAAGGTAGTATGTTATTAAGCTTCTAGAAGTTAATTTCCTTAGTAAACTTTTGAATTGCATCTGTATAGAATAGATTTGTGAGCTCAGCCTATAAAACTTTATTATGGATTATCTGTGGGTGTGTAGCAGGTTGTTACAGAGGAGCGCCCTACTAGTGAGATATGTTTTATTTGAGAACTGTATTTATCAGTGAGGAGATATTCCCAAGCAGAGCGAATAAGATGTGTTGGGTATAACAATGATAGCGAGATTAATAGGCACTTGAAGGAGCTGGAGCAGTTTTGCAAGGAGGAATGGGCAAAAATCCCAGTGGTAAGATGTGGCAAGCTCATAGAGACTTATCCAAAGCGACTTGGAGATGTGATTGCCGTAAAAGGTGGCTCTACAAAGTATTGACTTTAGAGGGGTGAATAGTTATGCACATTGACTTTTTCTGTTATTTTGTCCTATTTGTTTTTTGCTTCACAATAATATTAAAAAAAACATTGTCAAAGTTGTGGGCATACTTTTTCAAGGCACTGTAGTTCAAGTCAACATAGTATTGACATATAGCATGTACACAATAACAAGGTAAATTAACACTTTTGTACTACTTGATTATTTATTATGTTTTATATTTTTGTTCATTTGAGTTGTTTTGTCTACAACCAGATTAAAGCGTATGGATGCGCCTACTATGTGCCATCAAAGTGACCCAATGTGTTTCAACCTACGCAATGGTCTTTTTCAAATGCTAAAGTGGGTGATGTAGTATTACAAAACCCAATACCTACCTGTGTCTGGGGAACCAGTGCTGACATATTATTTGTTTCCAGTAAGGAATATTACCAAGTCTTGAATGTAAGTGTATATTTGTTTTTATATAATTTATTATGTGTGATTTTACTGATGTGGATGATGTCCATCTGCTACTTAGGTTTTCTCACTTTTCCATTCTTTTGATATCATATACCATACCTTTCCCCAGAATAAGCTGGAACTGTTTGTGCTGATAGTTGTTGGTTTAATTTTCCATTCATATGATACAGAGAATAGAGCACATTGGGAATTTTACCATAAATTGGTTAAAATGTAAAGTTTAGATTCCTGTGACAATAATTTCTTTACATAGAGTTAGCAGACAGCCATACAGTTCAAATGACATGTTTTAAAAGACGTATCCGTAAAAAAAATAATTCATTGTAGCACATGCAACAGTCAATAATTGCAGACTTCAAAAACACACTTTATATATGTAATCTAAAATAATCTCTAGGGCTATATTGGGCACTCTTTTAAAAGTTATCACTTACAGTTCTATAATGTTGAGTTCCCTTTAAACTTTCGTGTTTTGTTTTAATATGCTGTTTTCTGGTATTGATCATAACAGGTAATTTTTTTGTTGTTCAGCCAGTTTTTTTTTGACCCTATAGACCAGAGCAAACCATGCACATCTATTATCAAGTGACCTGGAAGCTACATCAAGCTCATATTCATTGTTCCAATTACCTCACCTATCGATTTCTACCATTACCTTCTTCATGTACCTTTACATTTTTCCAGCATTTGAGTCTTCTCTAGGGAATCCTGTCTCTTTATGATATGACCCAAATATTTAAGCTTTAGCCTCATGATCAAACCTTGCAGTGGACAGTTTGACTTGATTTCCTGTAGTATTCATTAATTAGATCTTCTAAGCAGTGTTCTCCAGCATTACAATTAATGTGATGTCTAAGCCCAGCAAATAGACTGCTTGCTCCTTAATGCTTGAACTATGAGATAATTATTAGCATTTGATTTATTGACAAGTTTATATTAATAAAACTGGCTATGGACCATTCAACAGAATCCCATGTGTGGTTACTTGTGTTTGGTTGGTAGGTTTGGGTGTGCTTGAATGATAATAACCATCTTTAAAAGTGGGCAGGCCATGGAGGGTTGAAACTTTAACTTAATGCTTCAGAAGGAATCATTTTTCATAAAAAGAGGTCATGATTTAAATTATTTAGATCAGGAGAAATGTGCACAAGCACTACTTAGAAAGGATGGTACATAAGTGGAGTAGTGCAAAAGTTGTAGTGTAGAACTGTATGTTCAGTCTAGAGCAGAAAGTGTTACTTTAATTGCAGCTCTATCAGTAATTGCACCTCAAATCAGGCAGGAAGGTATTTAAGACGCCTACAGCAAGAATGAGGGTGTGATTTTTCTAGGTTGGGAACCTGAAGCTGCTAAGAGCCTGTTAAATGCATGGACTGCTGAGAGAGAACTTTTCAACAGAAATAGATGCACCCTTGTTGAAGCCTTTGTCACTGTCACAACTCATTTGTTGGGACCAGGGTGTGACTCGCTGACCCCCACTGGCCAATGGCCCTTCAAGGCCCAAATGTGTGAAGATTAGAGGACTTTTTTTCAGGCACAGAATATATGATGGGGAGATAAGCCAACACCCCTGCTAGAAACTCTGTAGCCCTTTCCACGCTCCTATACTTCCCACCAATAAGAACTCACTAAGTCACTTACCTATGTAAATGTACCATTGCATTGTTGTACAGAAGAAATGTATAAAAATGAGACAAACAGAACAAAGATTATGTCTCTTTTTTGGGCATATTGAAATTATGTGTTTCATTTAGAGGGAAGTTTTTTTTATTATTTTTACTGAACTATAATCACTTTGTATCCCGTTCCTCTGCTGCCACCCTGGAAGAATAAATTGAAGAACTGGATTGTATCTGCATGTAGGATTGTTCTCCTTGGACTTTTAGAGCACACTGAAGAGCCCATCATGACTGTTATGCTGATCCAGTGATCCTGTGTTCTGGTTGCTTCCTGTGTTCTGATGAGCTATCAGAGTGGCTGGAGCACCTGGCTTGGGAGGAGATCTCCTTGGAAGATGAGTAGGACAGCTATCACATTATAACATTCCTCCTACTACAGGCTTGAGCTAATAGGAGGGCTCCGGGATGTTCTGCAAGATGATCCAGAACACACACAGAGCACTGGGAAATCCTATCTGACCGGCACCATCGAGAATTGGGAGTTGAACTACAGTCAGAAGAGGCAGCCTTGATTGAGTGATTGATCCATAAATAAATTAATTTGGAAAAAGAGTATGAGGATCTGCTGCAGCATGCAGCCATGGTGGGATCTGGCTCAAGAGCTGGAAGGTGTCCCACCAATCAGGCACATCGAGGCAGTTCAAGCCTACAGCTGTGTTGGATCATTGTCCAAGTTCAGAGTGCACAGATTTGCTGGAGGAAGCGGTCCAAGAAGGTGCCATGGTGAACGGCTGACTAAGCCCATGCCGAGCAGAAGGAGTGGACAAGGAGTTTTTAGAAGAACTGCTGATCACTACATTCAGGTTGAGATCAGAGGTATTGATGGTAGCCGATCGTAATCTAACAACAGCTCCAATGCTCACAGGCACTGAAGGAGCTTCAACAAATAGAGATGGCCGGGAAATCAGGAACAGTTTAGAAATCAAGGGAGGACACAAGCCTTGACATAATGCCGTTGAAAGACCAGGCTGATCTTCCACAAAAGTACATGATTAGTATTGGCAGCCTAGGAACTACCACTATAGTCGAGTCAGTAGCAGAGAAGTCGGGCCCTAGCAAGAGCCCCTTTGCCATAGAGCTATTACAGAAGCAAGCAAATATTTTGTCTCCAGAACACTATAAAGGCTATTCAACTTATTGGCTAGCCCACTGGAGCCTAATTCTTATTTTCAGCTCTGATTTAATTATTGTGATATTATTATATGTTGAGGTGTGTTTAATACATAGTCTCCATAGACTCTAGTGGGCTGTCTGTTGCATAGATAACTAGCCAGACAACTGAAATGCTTTGTTTCAGTAGACAAAGGTCGAGAGATGCCAAGTACTTTGTAAGTGATCATTTCTCTTGCGCTTAACCACTACATTGTATGTGCTTGAAAATGTCAGTCACCCCCGGGCCCCCATGCACTCTATGGAAGCCCTGACCAGCTTCCTACAACCCCCTACTTAGATTCACTTCCTGGATTCCCAAACTGCCAACTTCCCCAGTGGAGAAATATCGCAATAAACTGGAAAAACTAATTTATTCTATTCGATAAAAAAAAAGAAACTTTTGAACTAATGTCAGTATGATGATTATTGTAAAATAATAGTCTTCTTCCAAAAATCCAGTTATATTATTGATTTAATTAATGTATTCATCACAATATATGCAATAACTATTTGATGACATTTTACAATATATTAGAAAATCATTCAACCCTAATTTGTATCCAGTCTCCCTTTATCTTCTTTTTCTGAATGTGTTGATAACATTATAAAGTACTGTTTAATGGATTAAAATATTATATCTTACTGTTAATTTATCACTTCATATAATTTATTAAAATATGTAATGTTTTTATAAAATAAATTATGCAAATCATAAAAGAAGAAAATTTATTGTCTAAATATAAAAAAAATAAATAATATAACTACAATATTTTAAAATGTAGTAATAATAAAATTGTAATTAAATTATAAATTATTAATTGTATTAATTAAAAACTGTGCTTGTAATTTATTTTAAATAAATAATATGTATATATATAAATATATATATATATATATATAAAGATTTTTATGTATCTGTTAAATAATTGTTTTTTATATTATTATTTTTATTCCTATTATTGTTATTATTATTATTAACATAAGAAACTAAGAATAAATTGAAGTGATTTATAATATTTATTCAGAGTAGGCAAATAATATTAAATATTGCAATTGTATATTTACATAGCATTTCATGTGTTAATTTAAATGTAATATTTCTTTCATGTTGATATTATTTTCTTTGCAGTATGTAATGTTTTCCTATCAATACACAACAGCAGATCAGATCCCTTTTGAGACATAAACAGTTTCAACAGTTAGGGGCTCATTAGAACAGTTAGACAGTAAATGTTGGATCACCAGAGATTAACTATGAAATGGATCAAGTGTCAGGAGATGTAAACTCTTAATTGGATTCTGTACAATACATTGCATTTGTATTAATTCTGAAAAGAAAATATATTCAATTTATATGTTACATTTATAGGGGGTTATTCTTATGTCTATAAGTCATATTCTATGTATTTTAATACATTCTGATTTCATATTTATGAGAATGGAATGCTAAATATATTTATACAAGTGCGGACAATAATGTAGATACAAATAAACATATACACATACTGTAGAAGAAGATATATAGATACATAGATAGAATCAAGTATGTAATAAAAAATACATTTTAAACAATTATTTTAAAATAATTAAAAAAAGAATAAGTAATACATTTTTTATAACATTTGACAGGATTCAAATTTTTTTGTGAAAATGTTGTCAAGTTCTGGAATCAATATTTGTTCTTACAGTACACAAATAATTTAATATAGTGGTATTTCACAGAGTGTAATATTGATATTTACAGTACATAGTGTAGGGGACCCATAAATGGGACACTTATAAAATAATAGCTTATTAAAATATTTCATTATGACTTCATAATAAACTTGATAATGCAGTGGAGCTCTGAGAGTAAAGGACGGAAGGCCCTGATTCAGTCCCAGGTCGACCTAATGACTTCTCATGGTTTTAAGAGTATGAAAACGTAGAGGGGTTAGAGTGTAATAAGTAGAAACCATGGCCTTGATTCAATTGCATGGCCGCAGTTAGCATTATACAGGCCGTGAGATTGAGGTTTGCTACAATTACAGAGCGATTCAATTGAACAAGGCCACAAGTTAAGGGCCGAAGTCTCAAGCGCATAAACCCTTCCCCGCCTGCACGGTGTTAGGGGTCTGGAATAAAAGCGGTCCACAGTGATAATCCAATCGCTTAATCACGGAGTGCGACCCAGGCCTCTCAGGCAATAGAAAGCGGGCTAGCCGAAGATGATTGGCAGAGAGAGATTACAAAGTTGCATCCCACCCGCCCATGCGTTGACTGTGTTGTAGATTTTGATGAAGTAGATCGCAGGTCCCAGAGCTGGTGGTTGGTTATAGAGAGAGAGAGAGTAGGCAAATTTGGAAAGCAGGATCTCACGGTTTTATTCTTTTACATTATTCTAACTGCTATTTTACAATTAAACTTTGATTACACATATTTATAGATTACACATAATACAAATACACATACAGTATATTAAATAACACACATAGATACACATAGAGCTAGGTCACTCCATACACACACACCCATCCAATACCCCACAGCCCATCCCCCATCAGTTAATAAATACACATACAACACACTTTTTTCCCTCATATATATATAGAATAATTCTTATTTTGATTTATCCTTAGATTCTTTTTGGGATGATTCTGGAGGGAGAAGAGAGGAGGGGAGAGGAATGGAGAGGTGGGGAGGAGGAGAAGTGGAGAGGAGAGGGGAGAGAGGTGGCTCTGGGGTATGGTTGAGGATATAGTATAGGAGGAGGAGGTGAGGAGTGATGGAAGAGAGGAGGAGGTGAGTGGCGGAGTGGAGGAGGTGGAGGAGGAGAGTGGAGAGGATGAGGAAAGTGGAGAGGTTGAGCAGGTGGAAGAGGTGAGTGGAGGAGAGGGGGTGGGTGGTGACAGGGAGCTCATAGAGATAGGCACCCAAAGTTCAAGGTCATGGGGGAGGGGCCTGTTTCTGGTGGGGTAGTTCACAGGAGGGGCAAGCCTCAGTGGCAGACAAGGGAGCAAAGGATCCCCATCCAAAGTTGGAAGGGCAAGAGGCTGGGGGCAGGCACAGGGGCCCAAACTAAATGCACAGAGAGAATGTGGTCCTCCTCCATGCCATCCGTGAGCACCCCGCTATCCTTGCAGGGGGAGGGAAGTTAGGCCCGGGCCTAGGGCCCAGGCATGGAAGAAGGTAGCAGCCGCAGTGATAGCAGTGGGCACAGTGAAAAGGGGTGTGAGGTCTGTGAAGCACCGGTTTGATGATGCCCGGGGCAGGGTGAGGAGGATTATGGCCAAGGAGTCCAGTCAAGCTGAAGCACCAAGTGGTGGCCCCAAAGTGACAGTCAGTTACAAAGCGTGAGAGAGGGTCGCCAAGGATTGATTGAGCCAGTTGCCCCCAGCTGGAGCTTTAGGCCTGGTGGACCAACAGGATCCAGCCTCCATGTCACGTGAATAGCACATACACCAGCATGGCACCACATGTACATCACACACAATACACATGTACATGATGACCAACAAGGACACTGGCATATGAGCTCTATGGAATTAACAAGGGTTAGATGGATCAGTCATGCGTCATTAAATCCATGAAGCTGACCAATCACTGTTATTCATGGGCACAACGTGGGCACAACAACAGTAATCAACCATTAGAGAGTCCATGTATGGATGCGCCCTCTGCAGCGTATGCAGTTACAGACCGCTACTGGAATCCAGATAGCGTTAGGAGCCAAGAATAATCAAGATCAAGGACCAACGAATAGATCACATCTATCATATGATAGCTACTCATAGTTGCAATTAAGATAATCATCCCGGTTCAAGCCTAGATGTCAGATAGTTGTGAATCAACACAAAACAATGTATTATATATCATTACTTGTTTTCAATAACTTTTTATTAACTCACATTGTGAAATATCAGCATACAATTATAAATACAATTGTACTCTCCAAGGAGAATTTTGAAAGGCAAAAATAAAAAGTAATGTTAAGTAAATATTTCAAGTGAGTGATACCATTTCACATTTTCCTTTTCCATAGGGAAGACAAACAATGGGAAGGCAGGTAGGAGAGGGAGAACGGAATAGGGAAGGCATTTATTTGGGTATGGTAAGCATTGTTCCCACTAATAAAAGCGGGTAAATAAAAAAAAAATGAGAATAAAGTGAAAACTCACGATCTTGTTCGACATTCTTTTTTTCTTTTTCAGCTTCCAGGAGGTCTGGGTCCATTGGTGTGTGAAAAGCGGGTGCGTCAGCTCCATCGGAGCAGGACCTCGCTGCAGGGGGAGGAGGAAAAAACAGGAGCTGAGGGCCCTGGTCCAGAGGATATCATCTGGGCAATGAGGTCACTGAGCCTATCACCAGGGCCCTCCTATTGGAGGGATGTGCATGGCATGCCCCACCTCCTCCTCCCACTCAGCAATAAATCTGACTGGCCACCACCAGGCACACCACCACCACCTGAATTATGGAGCCAGTCTCCAGCCAGGACCCAGATCCTCCCCACTGGGTCACCTCCTCACCCAGCAACACCTCCCCATGGACCTCCATCCCCACCATCACCAAGCCAGATCATATGTCAGCAACTGGAGTGTCTGCAGGGGATCCAGGCCAGCATCTCCGCTAATCACGCAAAGGTCATGCGCAGGCACCACCTAATGACAGTCTTACCGTGCCGGAATGCTCAGGATGGGGGTGGACCAGAGAGCAATCCAGCAAGTAACTGCAGATGCCAACCCCACCTCCTCAACCCCGGAGGCATCCCCCACACACCTGCAGCCCAGCCTCTCCTCCCCCCATGCCTCTGTCAGGACCACGGCCACCAGGACTGCCACTGCATGTGCCACTGCCTCCTGGGGGGATGCCTCCTCCTGCCCCCCGCCACCACCACCACTAGGGAGACAGCAGCCAGCTACAGGGAATTGGGGCCTGATGCAAGGCGGAAGAGGATGTAGGTGCTGCACATATTTGTGTGCCTTTTCAACAGCACTCCACAGTGACAATCTATTGGTCCAAATGTTAACATAATCTAACCTGGCTACAGAGTATAGGATCATGGCCTTTGTGATGGTGATATTTTGTACACAGATGGCTACCTCCCATCACATGGTCCATAATCCTCTTCAATGTGGACACATAGGGTTCTTTATAGCAATTTACCAATTGATGGTCTCTGAGGAATGCTGTTGAGAAGAAATGCTGCAGTCCCTAGAAATTAAGTAACTGTAAGATATTCCAAGTGCCTCTCAGGTAGACATCCCTTCAATGACAGACCCCCCCCCCCCCTTAACATATAGCTCCCACAATATTAAAGCTATCATATATCCAGATATCTCAGACATGATTGGTGTTAGTGTAAATGTAGACTAATACCGCTATGGCGGTGGACTTGCAAAGTCTCATTATGTTTCCGTCTCTTACAGTATAATAAGAAATATTCCTTTTGAAATAAAGTATTAAAACTGTGTACTTTTCTAGTCCCAAGTAGTTTACAAGGACACATGCCTGAGAAAAGGTAACAAAAGATAAAAATTAAAAAAAATGGATGACTGAAGAAAAAAATGATTTGGTATAAAAAGTAAAAATGCAGACATGGTGGCATACGTTTGCATTTGTTTCTAACAGTATTAGATATCTGCATGGAATATATTTATATAAGATTTGTATCCACTGCTTTTGAAAGACTGCCACTGTTAATTGCCACTAACAATAAAGCTAAAAAGAGAAAACAGTTCTTGCCAGACTTCTAAGGATCCTTTAAGAAATGTAATCATGGAGGAATACACCAGAGCAAGGACGAATTGGTATAGATTATGTGTCTCATAGGATCCCAGACACTTATAAATAAGGACATTACAGGCTATTTATCCATAGAATGCTGAATACACATGTTGGAGGTACCATATGGTATTCATCCCATGCTTTATTTCTTTTATTTCTGTGCATGCGTGTATCTATATAAAGATAGAAGATACGTAGATAGATAGATAGAGATATGGGGTTATACCCTATAACAGGTAGACAATATATTCAACGCCTTATAAAATGCTTTTCACCCAGTAAAACATATGGGATTGATAAAGGGAGAGAGAGAGAGAGATAGTGAGGGAGGTGAAGGAGATGTGACTTTTAAAGAGAAATACTAAAATAGAGTGTAAAATATAGATGACAAGAGAGATGGGAGAAACAATGTTGGATATTGATGTTAATGATTTCCTGTAATACAAAATGTACTATACCCTTTTCTCAGAATACGGCTAAAAATTGAATTTAGAAACACCACAAGACCAAGAGTTTTTATACTTCTAGGATTCTAGAAGTATCTTCAGTCCACCTTATTCATGATGTTTCTAATAATTTATTTGGTGACTCTGACAGGCAACATAACTATAGTCACTGTGATATTCATCGATCCCCATCTTCATACACCAATGTACTTTTTCCTTTGCAACCTGTCGTTTCTTGATATCACCATTACATCAATTGTCCTTCCAAAGCTCTTACACATCTGCCTAACTGGTAACCAATAAATTACCTACATGCGTTGTGTCACCCAGATGTTTTTCTTTGTCATATGTTTAGTGGCAGAGTATTTCCTTTTAGCTGTGATGGCTTATGACCGATACGTAGCCATCTGCCATCCTCTACGTTACCCATATCTCATGAATATGAAGATGTGTGCCCAAATGGCTCTGATGTCATGGCTCTTTGGCCTTCTAGAATCATTCATGCTATTTGGATTGATTTCACAATATTCGTTTTGCAAATCCAATGTTATTAACCACTTATTTTGTGATCTCAAACCCCTCATCAAGTTATCGTGCACCCGAACTGAGATTACCGAACTAGCTGTCCAAATTACTGGGACGTTATTTGGTTTCATTCCTTTATTCTTTATCCTGTTAACCTATGTCTTCATTATTTCCACTATTTTGAAGATTTGCTCCAACGAGGGGAAGAAAAAAGCATTTTCCACTTGCTCGTCTCACCTTACCATAGTCACCTTGTTTTTTGGAATCATTCTGTCCATGTCTATGAGACCCAAGTCTGCATATTCCATAGAACAAGACAAGGTGTTTTCTGTACTGTACACATCTTGCATCCCCATGCTTAACCCCTTTATTTACAATCTTAGAAATAAAGATGTCAAGGAGGCTCTACAGAGACAGAGTGAGAAGATTCGGAGACAGATAGGTCTTGCATCAAAACTTTAGGCTCAAAACTTTCCTCAAAATAAAATTCTATTTTAAATACATTTCCAAAAAGCTAAACTCTTATATATTAAAATGCATTGTAAATCAATATATGTACAGTATATATCTTCAGAACTTTTAATATATTTATTTAAATTTATTCAAGAACCCCCACTGAATCATAGAAATACATTCAAGTTTTCAGTAAAATAATAGTCTGAATGTTTACATATGAACATTTCTCCTAAACACACAATGGGTGAGGGCAAAAGCCATTCTTCACAGTTGTCTTTCCGAGTTGTAAGTATAATGAAAACGTTTTGGCTACATTGACTGAAGTTCCTAGTTCCTAGCTAAACTGTGTAGTAAGACGTGACACAAAGGAGCAACATTAAAGGATAAACTAATAGATAAGCCCTTTATATACAGGATCAAAACAGTGGAGAACCCAACAATAGTCCACAAGGATTCTCAAGAATTTCTAAACTGCACGAACATAATAAACCATTATCTTAAAGCAAAGATGACACCTCAAAACTATACTAATTAATTTGCAAGCTAAAGATAATTGATAGGAAATCATTTCTGGATTACAAGTTTGGCAGAAAGAGAGCAAAGTTTACCTCAAAATCAGATATGGTCATACCCATGTTTGTCTATGGAGAGGTCGAATCAGAACTGCTTTAATGCCAGTTTGTGTAGAAGAACAGCAGAAAGAAAATAAAGTTAAGGAGTTTTGGGGTGTCAGACTTTTAAGATACCAGAAAAATATAAAATATTAAAACATCTTATCTATTAATTATGATACCAAATGTGTATAGGTCACCACATGACAATTACAGAACATACTGACATAGGGACATTTTTTACATGTAAAATAAAAGTTTATACAGTTTGGTTTATATGGTCAAATTACATACAAATATAGTTCCATAATTACATAGTAACTATTTAGTTCAGTTCATCTAGTTCAACCTTTTAAGATCTCCTCTGATCTGCAGTATGTGGATTGGTTGTTCATTAATCGCTCCAGAGAAAGCAAACAGAAAAGAAAAAAGTGAAACTTAGCCAATCGTCTCAAAGGGAAAAAAATGAATTCCTTCCTGACCCCAGGTACTGGCGATATGATTCCTCCCTGGATCAATACTCTCTCTCTAATTATCCAGGATATCCTTAAATGCCCTTTTTAATTAGGAATAAATCCAGTCCCCTTTTAAAGTTATCTATTAAATCTGCTGTCACCACCTCCTTTGGTAGAGAATTCCACAGATTAACCACCTTTACTGGGAAGAACCCTTTTCTTTCTTTAAGGTGGAATCTTTTTACTTCTAACCTGAAGGACTGTCCTCGTGTCAGTTGGAAAATATCTTGGCACAAAAAGCTCCCTTGACAAATCTTTACACTGACCCTGGATATATTTATATAAGGTAATCATATCTCCTCTTAGACACCTTTTTTTCTAGAGAAAATAATTTTAATTTGGTTAGTCTTTCTTCATAACTTAGCCCCTCCGTTCCCCTTATTAGTTTTGTTGCCCTCCTCTGTACCTTTTCCAGCTCTAAAATGTCCTTTTTATGAAGTGGTGCCCAAAATTGTACTCCATATTCCAAATTACTAGAGATTTGTATCGTGGCAGAATTATATTTGCTTCCCTGGCTTCTATACCCTTCTTAATACATGCTAATATTTAAATTGCCTTTGCAGCTGCTGCTTGACATTGAGCATTGTCACCGAGGTGGTTGTCCACAAGTACTCCCAAAACCCTTTCAACATCTGATACCCCTATATTTGCTCCAATAAGAATATAAAGTGCATGGCTATTTTTCCTTCACAGATGCATAACTTTACATTTATTCATATTAAATCTCATCTGCCATTTAGATGCCCATTCCACTAATTTATGTAAATCCCTTTGGAGGGAAAGTACATCATTATTTGATTTAATTACCTTGCACAATTTCGTGTCATCAGTAAAAGTGGAGACACTACTTTCCAGCCCCACCTCTAAATCATTAATAAATATGTTAAAGGAGAGGACCTAATACTGAACCCTGAGGAACCCCACTTACCACATTAGTCCAATCAGAGAATGCTTCCTGTCTTTAAGCCAGCTCTCGATCCATGAGCATATATTTACTGCAATTCCTGTATCTCTTAGTTTGCCCAATAATCTCCCATGTGGCACTATATCAAAAGCCTTTGCAAAATCCAAAACGTCTACATCCACTGAGATGCCCTGATCCACGTTCCTACTAACCTCTTCATAGAAACTAATTAGATTTGTTTGACATGACCTATCCCTCATAAATCCATATAAATATATGATAAAAGTCTAAAACAGAACAGTTAAAATATATAGGAATGTGAAAGGAATATATTGTAAATAAATTATAATTAAGTTTTGTTTTCTCCACTGTTTAAAGGGGAGGGAGTCTATTTGTTTTTACTTTATCTTTTTTTTGGAAGACCTAGAGATATTTAAATATAAAATACCATAAACATCTTCTTTATCACCATTTCATTTATGCAAAATAAAACACTTTTGTTGTACTTTTTAAGCTTTTTAAATATTCTAAATTTCTTGTAGCTCTGATGATTCTTTGATCTGAACCCTTTGTCCTTGGCTTGACAATCATGTCTAGAACTATTATATTATACTTTGCTGTTCCTGGATGCTATCAAAAGTGTATTAATCCCCTAAAATATAAAAATAAATCCCATAATTCTAACACACCCTACTACTTTATGCATTTTTCAACATACTGTCACGTTATATTCCTAGTAGCCTAGTCCATCAACAGATGAAAGACCTTGAGCTATATGAGGACTATAAGAGGAACTAAGTAAAGAAATATTATGAGGAACTACTTAGAAGAATATTATCCTTATACAATGTAATAAATCCCTATAAAAAAGAGTCCCTAAAACAATGAAAATTAAATTAGTGAAGAAAGAAAAATGGCGATGGATGAATTTGTATATATATATATTTTTTCAAATTTAAATAGTCTTTATTCTTTCAAGTCTTTGAAGGATTAAATATAGCACAACTAGTCCTAGTCCTGTAACCCACAAAACATCTGTGTGGACAAAGGAATAAGAAACAGGATTGTAGGAGTTCTCAGGTGAGAGGTGGTTAATTTTCCAGAGTTCTTAAGTTTCTACACTGGATTCTTCACCTCAGAAGAACTTTGACCAAGTGGATATTTAGTTTGTACATCAACATAAGCAATTTGTCTTTGATAGAACATCTTCAATTGCTGGATTACCTGAGAATGTCCCATCAAGGGCAAAATGTGTAGGGTCATCTCCCTCATTTCATATGAATTGTTGGATCTGAGGGTCATTAAATCTGTTTCTTACTATATTAATGTCATTATTATAAATGGAAGAAGATATGAAAACTAGGGGAGTGCATTATGCGGCAAAATATGGAAAACATTGAATTAATTAGTATTGAAGTTCAGGCCATCATGAAATATGAAACAAGTTATCCTTTGAGAAATGTATAAATCCATAAAAGTATATATTGTCTGAAAGTACACACCCTAAAGAATTCAAAAATATCTGACATGACTACAAAATGACCTTACACCCTGGGTGCCCACCTTCTAGGTGGTGGGGGAGAGGCAGTTTTTGGTGACATAGTGACTGGGGGTGAGCCAGGGTGCTCAACGCAAGCATCACATCCTTGGTTCTACTTGGATTCCCATTTCCTGCTTCTCTCTATTTCCACTATTTCACCTATCTACCTTTCCCCTTCCTTGTTCCTTTACTTCTTTTCCTCTTCTGTCTTCCCTTCCACCCCATTCCCTTCCTGTCTCATTGATCTCCTACCTCCTCTTTTCCTTCTACCCAACATTTCTACCTCATCCCCCCCCACCACCACCACATTTCCCTATCTTCCTGTATTACCCACGTCACCCTGTTTACTCTGGATTAACCATTAGATATCTAAAAGTTTCATATATTTTATTCAAAATCAGTATTATTTTGAATAACATTTTGGTATAACTTGGGCCCATGATCATACCAAATAACTGGTGACTGGGCCCAGCTTCTGTCATGGGGTTCCAGGGGTACTTGCATGGGGTCAATAAAGAATAAAACCCTGAAGGTTTCAGACTTATATAGAGTACACATAACCAATCTCAACACATCTATACATTTTGGGTAAAGGCAGAGAGCCACCATATATGTGTGTTTGGGAAGAAGAAGCAGGACGGCTGTTACATTTGTACTCAGGGTCAATATATATATATACACAAAATACAAGTACATTGTGAGCCATCTTGTGGTAGACACAGTTTATAAAATCTATGCATCTTGGTCCCTGCTGAGTACAATATGACTTCCGCAGATGTCACTATAATTACCTATTGACTGATATTGCTCAATGTTTCTGATCTGTATTCCTGCAGATGACAGGCATGTAAATACATAACATAAATGCCTAGTAACATGGGGTCCCCCTAGGGGGTGGGCCCCTCACAAAAGTACACCCACTCCCTTTTTCAAAATATTTGTGTGTACTGGGCCCATAAATTTGATTTGGGAACAGTAACAATTTCATCATGACATATACCCTGCCGATGTGCAATAGCAAATAAAATATTTTTCCTTTAATAAAAGATGAAAGAAAAACTCAGATATATTTCATTTTTGGGCACAGGCCAGAACAGAGAAAGTAGAGACCCATCTATGTAAAATAATGATGATGTCACTGAGGCCTCTTTATGGGACTATTAGGCTCAAAGTGACCCAAATTGTTCATGAACCTCTTATGTACATGAATTGAGATAAATATTATCTGGACATTTTCTCCTCATTGTTAATCTTTTTTAGAATAAATAAAGAACGCCCTATTAATATAAATTGCAGGACCTCTATGGGTGATTGGTTAGCTAAGCATAGCACCCATAATGCATTGTACCACAGATGTAAAATATGGCAGCATGGAGGTTAGTAAACAAGAAGAAAATCGGTTGTTACAGAAACTGAGAGGCTGTTAGATTTAAGTTTACTTTATATATAACTGTATTGAGGAGGAAAAATGCATTTAAATAAACTTTGTTAGGACATTTAAAAAAAACAAAAAGAGAGTCTATTTAAGCAACCGAAAAATTGAGTTACTAGATATTAAGTTATTTAAGTCACTTCAAGTACATTAAAACAAGAAACATAATGGCCAATTGTCTTATTTAAATACAAAATGCAAAAATCCTACTCTTAATGTATGTATGATATTTATATATGATTTTACTATTATATCGTGATGAAGGGGTTTGTGTGCCTCAATTAAGCTGTGAGTTATACCACGTAGGGTCACCCAAGATGGGCAGGCCATAGCAGAGAGGTCAGACAAATATGAAGAAGGAACTGGCAACTCACTCCAGGATCTAAACACACAACATACATAATATATATTTGAAAATCATGTGAAAAAGCTTTTTTTAACTAAATAGTTCAGGAATTTACTGATGTATAGTCATTTTTAGTGATTGGTTTTTAACCCTTGAAGCCCCTCCCATAAGATACTGTATAGACAATGAGGTCCCTGGTTGTCTACCACATACCTCTTTAAAGTCTGTACATGTTTTCATTACCAATGTGGACTCTCTAACATAACTAGTCTCAGCCCATGGAGTTTGTGTTGATGGTAACAATAGTCTCTCAACATTACGAGATGCCTTGTATATGAATAGACCTCCCCTATTGACCTTTTAAGGGTGGATACCAGCAGCAGCATTAAAAATAATTTTAATATTGAATATTGTTTCCTTTAAAACATTGAATATGATTTTTATTAATGATGAATGCCTAATTAAAAACCTAGTTCATATTGTTAAGACATTACAGTAGTACATTAAGGCGATTAAGTCCAACTTTTTTAGATCTCTTTTTATATTTCTCCTAAGTGTATTGTGGATTTTTAACCAAAGGAAAGCACATAAAAATGAAACTGACATTGTATAATTGTGGTAAAAAGTTATTTACAGCCCCTAAAACTGTTTATGAGCCATAGACTATGAGTCTCATTTAGTTGGAAGCACGCAACGATGTACGCGGTAAGTCTGCGGGCCTGCTGTGGGCCTGCTGTGTCCGCAACTTGTGGTGCTATTCAATTCGGGAAGACCGCAAGTTCTGGGCCAATAGCGAAATTTGGAAACCATTCCATCATTGTATGTAGCATTTGCGAGCATGAACATGAGCAATCAAGCAAGGCCGTAACTCCCGATTAGAAACAGCCAATGGAAACAGAGATCGTCATCATTACTTCAATGAAAAATGGAGGTTGAATTTCAAAGTCCTACGGGGTGCAATTACGAGTTATGATCGGACCCACATTACAAATGTAATGCAATATTGACAAAGCAGTTAATATGATATTCTATTACATGCGAGTTACAGTATATGAATTAACACAGTGATTGCCGGGATCGATATAACATGGAAATTAAACATGGAAATTGAGATCTTGAGATGTTGTGCTGTTAACATCACTTTCCCTTTTAATAAAAGTACAGTAGTGTGTGTATATGTGCATTTAAAGTGCTCCGGACATGTCATTAAGACCTTTGCGATACCTCATTGGTACCCTTAAATTGTAGTTAAATATTAGCAATTTGCTGGCTCGACGGAGTGCTTAGCGAGAGGGAATTGGAGCAATTTGCGATTTTAGCAAATCTTGCAGCCTTGAAAGATCAAAGGCTTGGAGGGACATTAACTTGCAATGGGAACCATCACAGTGAATCGGATGCCGGAGCCCGTAACTCGATCAAAGCCTGCAAAAAGACGCCAATTGAATAGCAAAATAACTTGTGGGCTACATTTCCGAACCCCCAGATCTCCCGAAAGCTCAACTGAAAGAGGCTCTTTGTTCCCTTCTTTAAACTAAATCAGCCAACACCCAAGATCCCAAAGTGAAGAAAACACAGTGACCCTTTATAAAAAGCCATCTCCTGTGTCAACGTGGTGTTTTTTTAAAGTTAAGGAAAGTCTTCTAGGTTTCCATGCCCCAAATACAAACATTCTCCCATATACACATAACTCAACATATTTATAAAAAATAAATATAATATATATTCACACCACTGCATTGTACACACCACTGCATTGCATATATCAACTTCATTAGGCTTTGTAACATCACTTTATGATCTCTTTAATTAAATTGCATCCAACACAGATCATTGTAAATACAATTTCAGAACAGGGCTTGACAAATTCCAGGCACCAGTTCATCATGGCACCTACAAATATTAACCAGGTGCCTCCATATATTGCACAAATAAGTCTTAAAGTATTATAAATAGGTAGTAATTATGATAACACTAGAGCAATGATAATAGTCAAGTCTGAGCATTATCTGTAGTTGTGTGGATGAATCAACTAGCATTTCTGATCCAGTAAACAAGGACCTGGTGGAATCTGTTACTAACCGATAATGATCGCCTATAATTGCCAATTAGGCACTGAATGTATTGTGTTCATTCATATCCATAAGCCAAGGAAGTAATTATGCAATATCATGCACAAATGGATACTTCACATACAGTACTTCTTAGAAACCTTTGGAGAAAGTGACCTGAGAGAATGTCCTATTACGCTCAATAAATCTTGCAGTACAAGAAGACTTCTACTGACCCAATGATTACGTGATGTAAAAGTATCATTTTGGTATACAAACTATTTGTTCAATAAAAAGAGAGTTTACCCATTTTCCACTTGACCATGATTGCTCTACATGTTGGTGGGGAGCAGTGTTAATGACTTCCTTTTAAGCTGAAATTTAAGACAATTTCATTAGTCTCCTGAAGGCTGGCTTGACCTCTTTATTTCTCAAGCTGCAGATGATTGGGTCTAGGATGGGGACGGCAGCCGTGTTAAAGAGAGAGAAGAGTTTGTTGGACTTCAAGCTTTCCATGGTGGATGGTTTGAAGTATTGACAACTGAAAGGTGTGAGGAACACGTGTAAAAGGCTTTACGTCTCCCAGAACGTGTCCGGATCCTCAAGATGGTGGTAATAATGAAAACATAAGAGATGAAAGTAAGAAGAAATTGAATAATAAATGGAACAAATAGTCCTAGGGTGAAGAATTAGACCTTCATAATAAATATTTCACTGCAAGTGATTTTCGTAAGTGGCACAAAGTTACAGAAAAAGTGGTTAATAATATATGATCTATAACAATAAATACTTAATAACACTAGAAAAGGTATTTTTTCAATAAAACCCAATAACCAACAAACAATGGCCAACAAAACACAGACCCGATGGCTCATCATCATGTGATAATATAATGGGTTACAGATGGCCATGCATTGATCACAACTCATGGTCTTTAGTAACATCAACTCATCCCCAGTCAAGGAGGCAAAAAAACTCATCTGTGTCATGCAGGCACCAAAGTAAACAGTACGATCTCCTGTTATAAAACTAATGAGGACATTAAGTAGTGAGACAATGGACAAATTTCCCAGGAAGAAATACATGGGAGTGTGCAGATGAGAATCCAGACAGACAAGGAGAACAATGGTCATGTTTCCTCCAAGAGTGGTGAGATAAATGAGAAGAACCAGCAAAAAGATGGGAGCCTGAAACTCAGGGATGTCTGAATTCCCTTCAATAATGAAATATTTCACTCTGGTCTGGTCCATCTCATCCATGTCTATGGAAGTAAATGTCTTCTGATCAGATCACATTTATTGCTTGCACTTAATGATAGTCAATAATTATTTTTATACAGAGTATATTGTAAGCATTACGTAATTTCCATAGTAGAAGTTCCATATTCTCAAATGCGAAAAGAAAGTTGTTGTAACTATAGACATCTCTACCTCAAGTATCTGTGGGGAACCCAAAAGGGTTTCACCATTGTACTCTCACACATTAAATTACCACAAATCTGTCATATTCATAGTATGCTCTAGTGAAGAAATTGACTTGATATTGGACAAAGCTTAAAATAAATTAAAATATATGGTCTTAGGTCACAGCTGACATCCTACATGCGAGTGAACAGGAAGAAATGGGGGAAGCGAGGCGAGCCATTGATGCAGGAACGTTTTAGACAGCAATAAGCGCTCAATGCACTCATTGGACTGCGAGCCTCGCAAAGTGAGGCGAGCAGTTCAGGCACGCGTGACTGCGGCTCCAATGAGCACCAAAGGTACTCAATGCTCTGCGAGCCTCGCAATGTGAGGAGAGCAATTAAAGCACGCAATTTGTTCAAACGCGTAACTAGAAAACACCTCAAACCCACCAAAATAATTCTAAAAAAATAATAACACACTCCCACACAGCACAGGGGGAGAGCAAGGAAGCCTAGGAGTGAAGTTGCAAAAGAATTAGAGCCATATTTGCCATTTTCCGCCGCTGAAAAATTCTGAAACAAGATTAAAAAAAAAAAAAAAAAAGGATCAGCAACACCAGGCACGCAGAAGTTAGAAAATACACAATGGCGCAAACAGTAGCACTTCAATGCCAGGCACGTGGGACTTTGAAAATAAAACCAATGAGGACCAAAAGCCGCACATATAGTATATTTAATTGTTTTACTTTCTAAATGCAGTTAGGTTGCATTAAAATATTTTACAAGGTAATTAATATAGAAAAAAATACTTTTTTATTTCATCAAGTTCAACCTTTTTACATCTTATTGAATTTTTATATTGTGTGAATTGTTCATTGATCCAGAGGGAGGCAAACAAAAAAACACTCTATGAGACCCTGACAATTGTCTCATTTGGGCAAAACTTGCCCCCTTATTCTAAACAGTGGTAATTGGACTGCACCTGCATTTATATCTTACATATTATAGCTACTTAACATTACCCTGAAGTCATTTTTAAAGAAAATAACATCCAACCCCTTTTTAAAGCTATCTGCTGATGAAGTATAGCTGCTGCTTTACGCGGTTCTCTCATTAGCTGCTGATAGCGCTAATCTGACAGGCTTCTCCAGCATTGCTCTGTTCCATTGCCACACTCTGGATCACAGCGCAGCATCTCCTGGAGCCAATCAATCAACCCCAGGCTGATGTAGGGATGCCATCAAGATAGCATGCGTATCAAGATCATCATATCATTCTTGCAGCATGATACCCTCCTTTATAAACACCTTAATTGTCATTCAACTGTTATTATTTTGGGGGACATTGTTACTTTCTTGTCTTATTTAATACTATAGCTGTATTTGTATCCCCCCCCCCATCCTCCTTTTGTACACATCTTCCCTTAACCCCTCCCTGTCACACTCTAATAACTTCCTGTGCACTAAAAGTGTTTCCTCTCTCAGCAGACATTAATTCTGCACAGATCCAACAGAACTACACACCAGTCCGACTTCTATGGTATATTGAAGACACTTCTGCCATCTGTACTTTTATTAATAACTAGCGTATTGCCCGTCAAAAAATGACGGCAATGAGATGTGTATGTTTTTAAAGTTGTTTAGTTATTAATATACATATGGAATTGTAAGGTAGCTAATGTTGTTTTGTGTGTACTACTGAAATATAGAATTCAAATTAATAAATGAATATACGTATTTTTATGCATTGTGTTGAAGAGCTGGCAATCTGTGTTGATGTTGCTGCAGCATTAGTGGTGTGGAGGTGCTGTGTAAGCGTGCTGAACGTGTGCAGTGTAATAGTGTGCGTGCGCGAGCCGAAACCGTTAACATACCTGTGTACTTCCGCATTATCCTAAAATGGCGGGTAATGTGTGGTATGCGTCTTAGCGGATTATCGGTACGTGTTTTCCGTGGTTATAGTGCTGTAGCCTCGTTTTCGTTTTGTTCGTCCGCCATTTTTTCTGCGGCGCTCATTGCCAAAGTACTATGGTTTAACGGCTCGCCGGGCGATGATCGCCTGCGGCACTCATCGCTAAGCCCTCTAAAATACTACGGTTTAACAGTAAATATGGTAAAACGGTCAAATGACTGTCAATAAAAATTAAATGTTGTGAAATTTGTTTGCCACGCAACATGACTCAGCTACATTTGTCCCTTTTTTTTTTCTTAAAATAAATACACATTTTTTTTATTTTATTTTTATTTTTGTAACTTTCAACTTATATTTCATCAAATGCATTTTTTTAGGCGGGAAATCCGATGTTGCGCGAGACAAAGGCGTTAAATCTGTGTTAATGCGTAAATCTGTAATTGCGTTTCGTAAAATGTACTCGCTACTGTCTTTTTACTCATTGCGCGGTTAATCCGCATCCTTTAACTCGTTGTTTTTCAAACACATACGTCTGAGGCTGTGTTTTACACAGTTCGTAGTAGTATAGCCTCGTTTTCATTTTTTTTGGCGGCCATTTTTTTCTCGCTTAGCCGATTTTTGATCTTTGTAACTCGTCTAAATCGATGTAAATTGGAGTTCCAACTCACTCCCAGACGTCCTGCCTGGTTCCCCATCCTGTAAGTGACCTTTTTTTTATTTTTTTGTGTGTATTTAGTGTTTTTTTTATTGTTTTGGTTCCGCCGCTTATCTCGTAATTTTTTTCATCTCATATTTTTTTTCTAACTACTACGGTTTAGCGGCTCGCCTCGCTATGCGAGGCTCGCCTGCAATGAGCGCCTGCGGCGCTCATTGCCAAAGTGCTACGATTTAACGGCTCGCCTCGCCTGTGGCGCTCATCGCAAAGTCGTATGATTGGCAAAGTGGTACGATTTAACGGCGCTCATCGCTAAATCGTACGCACTACGCAACACACTGTGACGATGAATCGTAGTTAGACAATTATAATATGTGATATTTTGTATTCAACTGTTATTATTGTTGGGGACATTGTAACTTTCTTTTCTTATTTAATACTATAGTTGTATCTGTAACCCCCCCCCCCCCCCCGATCCTCCTTTTGTTTAAATCTTCCCTTAACCCCTCCCTGTCACACTCTAATAACTTCCTGTGCACTAAAAGTGTTTCCTCTCTCAGCAGACATTATTCATGCACAGATCCAACAGAACTACACACCAGTCCCACTTCTAAGTAGACATTATTCCTGCACAGATCCAACAGAACTACACACCAGTCCCCTCCCACCTACCCCTCAACCCATGCACCCCTATTTGCACTAAATGTATTGAATCACACAAATTTCTTTCAGCTGATCAATTTGGAACACCTGCTATTTCTAATTTAACCTGTACACAATGATTCATCCTGCCTTCTTCTTCTTAACCTGCTGCCTTTTCCTCAGGCTCTTCCTCTCAACTTATCCACATCATGTCTTCTGCATAACCATCTCACCTTCCAATGCTCTCATCTCCTCTTTTATGCTGCCATGAGCTACACTCCTTCCGCCACCCAATATCTCCTCCCCCATCTCAAACTCATAAGCAGAAACACTTTTGTGAGTCCCATTTGCATCTCCCTTCCTTCTCCCTCCTTCTGGCTTCTGGAGACACATTTCCTAACCCAGGGCCTGACCTGACATTTCCACTAGCAGTTACATTATCTGACTACTAGGGGCAGATAACATATTACACACCTGTGCCATTCCCCTCACAATGTCACATACCTTCCTATTTAAGAAAACATTCACTTCTTCCTCACCCTTGCTATCCCCTATCTCTTCCTCCCCAAGTTTCTGCCTCTTCCACCCCCTTTAGATTGTAAGTAGTGAGTTTCCAATGTTGTAGGGTGCTTTGGAAAAAATCACTTTCTACAAAGATTCTAAGCTCAAAACAGGGCCCTCCATTTTTCTGCAGTTAACATTGTATTCTTCCTTGTCCTTATCCCCTGTACAGCGCTACCGAATATGTTGGTGCGATACAAATAAAGATTAATGATAATGATAATACAAGGTAATGCCTGAGTGCCTGAGATCTATCATTTCAGAGAAGACAATTATGTATCTGCTAAAAAGACCACTTTAGTATCCTGACAAATAGGACCTAATTAGTTTATTTGTTATGTGCTTAGAAATAATATCCGTAATGCCAAAAATATGTATATGTATTTGACCTTTACTGTTGGTGGTTTTGGCAAATCTACTTCTCTCCACCACCAGTGAAATATCTAGCTATTACTTACCTGTTTGGTTACTTGATATATGATGTGTTAGATAATCTCCATGGCTGATGCCCCTTAGTCTGCTATAGCCCAGCTTTGACCTGATCATACTGGATCTGCCCTCCTATGTTTCTACATCTATTGTCTGTAGAATATTTTATATTTCAAACTGTTCCCTGATTGGCTAAGATAGCTAGATGTTCAGTCAATCAAAGTATGCAAGACTTGATTATTTATTTGCCTTAACCCCTTTACTAAATAATTTGAGAGTCAGTAACATATATTCCATCTCTTGGTCAGATCATGAACCTAGTTAAATAATAACAAGACAATCCAAAGCCCATTTTCATGGAGACTAAATGATTCCCTAATATCTCAAGAGAACTACTTAAAGCAAACAGAATCATAGGGCCCTTTATTTACCAAAAGCTCATAGGATCCTAGTCTTAGATAGACAGTAATAAGTAACACTTAGAAAATTACATTTCTGCCATTGTTGAATTGCATTCTTCAGGTGATCCTTCCCGTCTTAAATGTTTTTAAATAAATAAATAAATATTGACTTTGCGTTCTAATTACCTGATTCTGCTTTTCTCATGAGTTCCATGTCCCTTTACTAATAAGGAGGTAATTTCTAACAACTTAAATAAGGTAATTATTCTATAGTATTAAGTGATCAAGACCATAGAAAGGTTTGTACAGTCTATATTCCTATGCAAAGATGACCAGTGACAATAAACATAACTTTACTGCAGGACTTCATGTTCTCTTGTGTGACACATTTGGAGGTATGGAGTTTGTGGTCCTGTGGATACCTGAGATAAGGTTATGGTCCCAGATTTCCATCCATTGATTTACTTGTTGTCCACACGTATTATAACACATAATAGGATTATTACATACTCACCAGTGACAGATGTTTTATTCCTCTTTGTGGGCAGATGATGCTCAATGCCTGACTCACCTTTCACCTCTAGCCTCTCTAGTACAACAACTGGATAACCTATAAACAAGGAATGGACCGTTGGTTCCAATTCTGTGATATTGGTATAAGAAATATATTTTGTGAGGGATTCCTACTTGTCAGGAAAGAAATATTTAAATTTACATGATGTGCTATTGAGAAGTGAGATCATTTATTGCTGACATTGTTCTATTTAAGGTCCTCTGTATATTTTATACTTAATGTGATAAATTCTGGAGAATTATATGATGTCCTAAGATCTAATATAAGACTCACACAATTAGTCATACAAGTCTTGATAATATTACAGACAATACATTTATGTGACTTTTAATAAGATACAGAGTTGTGTTGTTTTTCCCAAGTAAATTGTACTGTAAATGTGCATATCACATATATAGTTGTCAGTGTTGGGAACGTTTGTGATGTCGGTCAAGCTTTTGCGTCCCTCACACAGCGTTGGATGCAACTGTGAGCCTCGCAAAGCAAGGCGGGCCATTGATGCAGACTCGATTTAGGCTGCAATGAGCGCTGAATGCACTCATTGGACTGCAAGCATCGCAAAGTAAGTCGAGCAGTTTAGGCACGTGGGACTTAGGCTCCAATGAGCACCAAAGGTGCTCAATGCACTGCGAGCCTCGCAAGAAAACACCCAAAACCCACCAAAATAATTCTAAAAAAATAATAACACACACGGAAGAGAGCCAGGAAGCCTAGGAGTAGAGTTGAAAATTAATTAGAGCCATATTTGCCATTTTCCGCTGCTCAAAAATCGGCTAAGCAAAGGAAAAAATGTCGGACGAAAAAATTCTGAAACAGGATAAAAAAAAAAAAAGGCTCAGCAACGCCAGGCACGCAGAAGTTAGAAAATACACAATGGCGCAAACAGTAGCACTTCAATGCCAGGCACGTGGGACTTTGAAAATAAAACCAACGAGGACCAAAAGCCTCACATATAGTATATTTATATTTTTTACTTTCTAAATGCAGTTACTTTGCAGTGAAATATTTTACAAGGTAATTAAGATAGAAAAAATACTTTTTTTAGTTCATCAAGTTCAACCTTTTTACATCTTATTGAATTTTTATATTTTGTGAATTGTTCATTGATCCAGAGGGAGGCAAACAAAAAAACACCCTTTGAGACCCTGACAATTGTCTCATTTGGGCAAAACTTGCCTCCTTATTCTAAACAGTGGTAATTGGACTGCACCTGCATTTATATCTTACATATTATAGCTACTTAACGTTACCCTGAAGTCATTTTTAAAGAAAAGTACATCCCATCCCTTTTTAAAGCTATCTACTGAATAAGTGTAGCTGCTGCTGTACCCGGTTCTCTCATCAGCTGCTGATAGCGCTAATCTGACAGGCTTCTCCAGCATTGCTCTGTCCCATTGCCACACTCTGGATCACAGCGCAGCATCTTCTGGAGCCAATCAAACAACCCCAGGCTGATGTAGGGAATCCATCAACATAGCATGCATATCAAGATCATTATATCGCTCTTCCAGCATGATCCCCTCCTTTATAAGCACCTTCAGCCAGATCCATAGGGACGCCGTCTGCTTGCCCATGAGGGTCTCCATCGGGCAGTATATGGTAGTATTTCTTCTCCTTTGTTGTTTTTTCATCAAGGAGACCATATTCAGCATCTCACTATTACCTCTGTGAGATGCACATTCAGGAATTTGAGTAGCTCTGAGGGCAGGGGTAGCTAATGGCCATCCAGACCCATATTTCCTCATCCTGTCACCTTTCTATATTCCCTTCTTTCTCTTGCCATCCTCTCACCCAATAGAGAAGACAGGGATCCAAGCAGTGACCAAATGAAAATGAGTAATAACACTACATGAGGAGTAATACTGCTCTACAGGTAAACATGCAAACAGAAAAAGGGTAAAGGTTTGTCTATTCGGAAGTAAAGATGTGTAAAGGGAGGCCAAGAGTGGTACAGCATTTTATTAGATTATGATATTTATCTATGACAAAGGCAAAAATATACAGCTGGGGAATCTGAGATCTCAAATAACAAACAAGAATTAGAAACGCCAATGTAAGTATAATGGAAAATATATATTTAAAACAAATGTAAACTGATAACGTACTTATATTAATTTGTCATATTTATACATTTTGCTGTATCCATTTAAGAAATAACATGTTTAGCATACACAATAAAAAGATCTCTCTTTCTATATATATATATATATAGAAATCTCTCTTTCTCTCCCTCTCTCCCTCTATATATATATATATATATATATATATATATATATATATATATAGAAATCTCTCTCTCTCTCTATATATATATATATATATATATATATAAATATTTTTATATAAATATATATAAATATATAAACATATATATAAATATATATAGAGAGAGAGAGAGAGAGAGAGAGAGAGAGAGAGAGAGAGAGAGAGAGAGAGTTATATATCACATATATAGTTGTGAGCGTACAAGTTGTTGCTAACGCTTGCGGGCTCACATAGCAAGGGCCGCGGGTGAGGGCCTCAGTTGCTGGCATGGAGCGCCGAAGGCGCTCCTTGCCAGCAACTGCGACCCTCGCAAACTTTACGTCGCAACGGAAACAACACAACACACCAACTACGACCCTCGCAAACTTTACCTCGCAACGCAAAAAACATACAAGACACGTTACCACACATTACGACCTCGCAAAAATCGGACGCAACTCGCGAACATGACAAAATTCAAAACACAATAAATACACACAGAACATACATAAAAAGCTTACCTACAGCAAGAGGGAGCATCCAGGACCTCAAAAAAAACAACTTACACCTTCATTTAACTATAAATAAAAGAGTTTAGACACTAAAAAATTCGCTAAGAGAGAGAAAAAAAAGGCCGCCGAAGAAAACAAAAACGAGGCTACAGCACTCTAAACACGCAAAACACCACCAGAAACTTGCAAAATACCACAAACGACCTACGGATATTCCGCTAAGACGCATACCACACATTACCCGCCATTTTACGCCAATGCGGAAGTACACAACTACGCTAACGGTTTGGTCTCGCGCACGCACACTATTACACTGCACACGTTCATCACGCTTACACAGCAGCTCCACACCACTAATGCTGCAGCAACATCAAAACAGATTTAAAAAAGGTAAAGTATATTCATTTATTAATTGTATTATATATTTCAGTAGTACACACAAAACACCATTAGCTACCTTACAATTTCATTGCCGTCATTCCCAGTAGTTACATACAGATGTCAGAGCTGGATCATAAAGTAGTTTTAGTGCCATGGAATTGATAACAAATATAACATGTGGGTCCATCTCCAGTTCCTATGTCCCTGCTCTCATCTTCCTCTTTCTCATTCACCACATTTATCTACTTTTTTCACACATTTCTCCTTCTCTTCCCTCTCACCTTTTGCCTTGCTCCCCCCCTGCACACAGAACCACAAGCTCCCCAGATATTTCCTATTTCCTATGTTCCTGCTCTCACCATCTTCTCTTTCTCCTCATTTATCACATTTCTCTCCCTTTTTCTCTTCTTAACCTCTTACTTTCTCTCCCTTTTTCCCACATTTCCACACATTTCTCCTTCTTCCCCCTCCCCCTCTCCATACAGGAGTCTGGTTTGTTACTCACAGAACCACAAGCTCCCCAGATATTTCCCCTTTGCAGATCTCAGGCAGTATAATATCTGCTCTACTCACATGACAAGAGGGGGTCCATGATGCAATGGCTGGGCTCCTCTGGTGGCTGCAGATAGAAGCTTCCTTGTTCCACATTAACAGGATCAGTTATACCTGAGACCCATCAAATAAGTAAACAAGGAATAAGTGTCTATGTAATCTCCCAAGGTCTGTATCTAAACTCTGAGTATTATTTCCCCCAGATCCAATAAGATTACAGTAGTATCATTAAGACTAGAGGCAATTGTACCTGAGGTGTCTGTGACTCCGCCCCATTTGTGTCATGTGATCATCTCACTGATTAGAGGCCGCCTATCACACCCTGTATACAGTACATAGGGGTTTACCTTTATATTGATAACATTTATTTACTTTCATATGAATCAAACTAACAAAAACATTATTTTATTTATACTACACATCAGACATCTTAATGAATAACCATCTATTCCTTTATGTATATATAATCAGAGTATTACAGTATATAGTGATATATTTATCTATATACATCTCTCTCTCTCTATCTGTAAATATATATATATATAGATATTGGAACATAAACCTATAAATCTATGTGTGTATATATATCTATGTTATTTATGCTGCTGGGGGCTATGCAGATAGAAACTTCCTGCATATTTATAGTCTCACACCTCAGGCAGCTGAGCTACTGAACACAAAATGGCCGACTGAACACAAAATGGCCGACTGAAAACAAAATGGTGACTAAATACAAAATGGTGACTGAAAACAAAATGGTGACTGAATACAAAATGACCAATTCCATAGTATAGTCATAATAGCATAAATACAACACAATACATCAGAGGATTGTGTCCTATTTCTAGACTAACATGATTATTTCTTCTCTAACATGATTATTTCTAGTGTAATATGACTGTAATTATCTGGTGTAATTTACATAATTGCACTGTTTATATATTACATATGACATATAATATCACATTTAAGTCATGAGATGTTGAGCTTCATTTGTGAGGAGGAAAGAGAAGAAATCACCATCTAAACTGCACTTATTGTGTGACACAGATCTGATTTATACACAACACAGATCTATACTATAAACTGTCTGTGTAAATGTGATGGAGAAATCTGTATAAATGTGACAGAACTCACCAGTGTGACTTATATGAGGTACAGAGACACGTTATATAATACAAGATGGCTGACAGCTGGAGCTGAGGTATCACAAGCAGATAAGGACTACAATTCATTGAAACTACAAAATCTTTATTTATAAACAGATAGACAAAGATCTCACTAGCTTACCTGGGGCTGCTGGTTATATAACAAAAGATGACTGACAGTTGGAGGTGAGGTATCACAGGGAGATAAAATACTACAATTCATTGACATTACACATTCTTTATTTATACACAGACAGACAAACATCCCACCAGCTGTTTACAGCAGCCTCTTAATTATTGTAATTACTTCCCAGTGATTATACATTTCCCAGTAAAGATACTAATGATACAGATCTGCTTACACATATTACACAGGACAGGGCCCAGCCCAGAGGATAATAGATCATCACTAAGTCTAGTGCAGAGCCGCCATATCTCTTGTGCTTTTTTATTCGGTAACATGTTCAATTCCAGTCGATTAACTTCCAGTTACAGAAGTGAAGATCAGTGTTAATACTATCACTAAACATGACATTTATATCTGTATTTACCTGGTATTGTGTAACCTGGTGGTCATTGTCACCGCGTGTAACAGTAACTATATAATGTCTGTATGGCCAGGACACGGCCAGAGTGGCTAAAACCAGCCTCTAAATGGTTACAGGGCCACTGTAGTCCTGTAGTTATACTATTATATACATTTATACTGCAGTGAGCTCACCATTGTGGTTTCTGCTGATCTACTTCCTGAGGTAGAAAGAGAATGAATGGGGAAGAGGCTTCTATGTGCACAGTGGGAATGAGGCAGCTAAAACTACCAGTACTTTTAGTGGGTCTAATGGAAAGCTGATGATTATACGTTTTTTAGGAAAGAAAATTAAGATCTCCAATAAAGAATAATTATAATATTTTAGGAACATTTAGCCCATTACCCAGTTTGTCATTCTGAGCTGTCAGTAAACCTTTCTGATCCACCTACAACCCAAGAATATATTATTTTATTTATGACAGATTATTGTCATTGAGAAATTAGGGCCAATGTTTTGGTGCAGCCATCTGCAGAAGTCTAATGTTGGTTAGACCAAGGCGACTTCAATGTTCTCTTATTAACAAAATATCTGGATTGTGGGTGGATCAGAAAGGCTGACTGCCAGCCTGTTCAGGGTAGAATTTCCTGGTATTTCGGGGCTGGATCACTCTTCTGGGTCCAAACTCATATAGTACAGGATAGTTCTCCCTGGGAAGGCCACAAGTGACTAAAACCAGACCCACAAGACAAATTCATTCTTAGATGAGCACCTCTACTCTTTTTGATAGCTAAATATTACAAGGTTTAAAAAAATGCATGACAGTAAAATAACACTAAGGTTTGTAACATTTAGCTTTCAGTCAGCCTTTCTGATTCACCTACAAACCAATAGCCCTATTATGTTTCCCTATATCTTTAAGAGCAAAGTAAATCTCGCTATGTATTATATTCACCCCTCACATAGGCCCTCATTCTATTATCGGCCGCAGAGCTGCGATTCCTTGCGGGGCTCCCGTTACCTTGCAATTCAATTAAACGGCCCGCAAGGATCTCCCCTTACGGCCGGCCGTATATCTTGTAACCGGCCGTAAGCTCAGAAATCTTTAAAGTCAAAAATAAATTCAAGACGGCACTGTAAAGCTCTGTAAATGCTACGGATCATATTGGGGGACATGAGGATTAATAGCAACCCCCTCTCAAGCTTGCACATCAGCCCAAATCAGAGTTTACATTAACTGTTTATTTTCCGGCCGCAGTGTGGGCGGGTCTGAGGTGCTCCAAGCCCTATGGACTTTTTCCATGGATATTTGATATAAATTCAAATAAAATGTATTTACGGATTTGAGTATAGGGGAATGTTTTGCTATTTTTGCTAACACCTACAATCACTTTATAGTCTCCTCAGAGTGCAGGATGCCTTTATTATGGCTTTATTATGTGCTTAATTGTGTGCCTGCGGGACCTTTTTGCTGCAAGTAAGCTGCGGCTCAGTTTTAGCCTTGCAGAGAGGGTTCCCGGAGCAATAGAATAGCAACCGGGATTTTCTTACGGCCGAAACGCTTGCGGCCGTTTAAGATCAAAGGCTTTCCTCCGGCCGCAAGGAATAACAAGACGCCGGCCGCAAACCTGCCGAGGTCCCTGGCAGGAACCGAATAGAATAGGCAAATAGCTTGCGGCCCCGCATCTCCTACGGCCGATAATAGAATGAGGCCCATAGTAATTGCAAGAGAGCTACCCCGACAGACTTAGGGTGGATACAAGAGGGAGGTGACCACCACATGTGGAGCAACAGATAGCACAGGTCACTGGATCTTCACATGGAGGTTGTAAGGAACAGGATGTTATACACACATGGACATGGCCATATAGGGACAAATCGTGACAAGGAGGATTACAGTAATGTCCTGAAGCTGTTCACGAAGACCAACAAACAGGAGACACATCCCCTCTACACCCCTCCCTTTATTGCTATACAATATATATATATATATATATATATATATATATATATATATATATATTTATATATATATATATATATATAAAAGGATACATAAAACAAAGTGTATATGTATATAATTTAGATGAAAATAAAAATGAAAAAAAAAAAAATAATTTAAAAAATATATATATATATAAAGTTTTTTTTTTGTTATATATGTTGAGAATAGGGTCAGGGTGTGTGGATGTTGTGGCCTAGCTATAAGTGTGCTATTTGCATTAATGTGTATTGTACAATTAAGTGTAAAGTAGTATTTAATTAGCTAATATAATAAAAAATATATAAACCTGCACTCCAAACTTTTACTTCTCCTGCACTCTCACTCTGGCTACAAAACCTCCATCTCCTGTGACCTTCATGCTAACTTGGGAAGCTTGCAAATATATAATGTATCCCTGTTATCAGTAATCAGTTTGCCATTTTCTATTGGCTTCTATGGCTGTGGCCTAGAAAGAAATACTATGGAGGTGATTGGTGTAATTTGTGCAGGTCCCGTATCCCAGACCCTTCAATGCTACTGACGAGAGCATGGGTTATGGATGCTAGGCTGGATCAATAAGATTGTGAGTGAAACAATTTGAGAGGGAGAGAGGGAAAGAGACACGGGGAGGGAGGGGGAGAGGCACAGGGGAAGGAGAAGGGAGGAAGAGACACAGGGGAGGGAGAGGGAGAGGCACAGGGGAAGGAGAAGGGAGGAAGAGACACCTAGGAGGGAGGGGGAGAGGCACAGGGGAAGGAGAAGGGAGGAAGAGACACCTAGGAGGGAGAGGGAGAGGCACAGGGGAGGGAGAAGGGAGGAAGAGACACCTAGGAGGGAGGGGGAGAGGCACAGGGGAAGGAGAAGGGAGGAAGAGACTCAGGGGAGGGAGGGGGGAAGAGACACAGCAGAGGGAAAGACACTTCAAATATTGTCCCGGGCAAGTTACTAGTAACTATATAACCTTCATCCCTTTAAACTCACCTCAAGAAATTGACACCATCCAGCACCTTATAAGATCCAGTTTCCCTTCAGGATCCCTTTTCACCCAATAAAGTATCAGTACTGGTTACTAGGGACTGAAGGAGACCAGCCAATGGCCCCTGTGATAGTGGGCTTGTAGTCTGTAGAATGCTGATGACATCACAATCCCTATGACATCAGCCATGTTATATCTGTATATTAACTAGTGAGTGATCAGTGCCGACCTCAGAGCCTCTGTGTATCAGAGGATATATGTATAGAGAAGTGAGAGTGCAGAAGAGATAGTCATAGTGATGTGAGAGTGCAGAGGAGATAGTCATAGTGATGTGAGACTGCAGAGGAGATAGTCATAGTGATGTGAGAGTGCAGAGGAGATAGTCATAGTGATGTGAGAGTGCAGAGGAGATAGTCATAGTGATGTGAGACTGCAGAGGAGATAGTCATAGTGATGTGAGAGTGCAGAGGAGATAGTCATAGTGATGTGAGAGTGCAGAGGAGGTAGTCATAGTGATGTGAGACTGCAGAGGAGATAGTCATAGTGATGTGAGAGTGCAGAAGAGATAGTCATAGAGAAGTGAGACTGCAGAGGAGGTAGTCATAGTGATGTGAGAGTGCAGAGGAGATAGTCATAGTGATGTGAGACTGCAGAGGAGATAGTCATAGTGATGTGAGAGTGCAGAGGAGATAGTCATAGTGATGTGAGAGTGCAGAGGAGGTAGTCATAGTGATGTGAGACTGCAGAGGAGATAGTCATAGTGATGTGAGAGTGCAGAAGAGATAGTCATAGTGATGTGAGAGTGCAGAGGAGGTAGTCATAGTGATGTGAGAGTGCAGAGGAGGTAGAAATAGTGATGTGAGAGTGCAGAGGAGATAGTCATAGTGATGTGAGAGTGCAGAGGAGGTAGTCATAGTGATGGGAGACTGCAGAGGAGGTAGGCATAGTGACGTGAGACTGCAGAAGAGATAGTCATAGTGACTTGAGACTGCAGAAGAGATAGTCATAGTGATGTGAGACTGCAGAGGAGATAGTCATAGTGATGTGAGAGTGCAGAGGAGATAGTCATAGTGATGTGAGAGTGCAGAGGAGGTAGTCATAGTGATGGGAGACTGCAGAGGAGGTAGGCATAGTGACGTGAGACTGCAGAAGAGATAGTCATAGTGACTTGAGACTGCAGAAGAGATAGTCATAGTGATGTGAGACTGCAGAGGAGATAGTCATAGTGATGTGAGAGTGCAGAGGAGGTAGTCATAGTGATGTGAGACTGCAGAAGAGATAGTCATAGTGATGTGAGAGTGCAGAGGAGATAGTCATAGTGATGTGAGAGTGCAGAGGAGGTAGTCATAGTGATGTGAGACTGCAGAAGATATAGTCATAGGGATGTGAGAGTGCAGAGGAGGTAGTCATAGTGATGTGAGACTGCAGAAGAGATAGTCATAGTGATGTGAGAGTGCAGAGGAGGTAAGAACAAGAATGTAATCCTTTCATATTATACCTGTAATCTCTGAAATCTATATTACAATTACTTACCTTCTTTCATTTATAAATCACAGAAAGTTATCTTGGATGAGGAGCGTCACAACCGCCCATTTTGTTTACGCCCTGAAGACACCCAAAGCTGATTGATTACCTTTGCAGCACTGTCAGGACATCCATCTAAATGATCACAAACAGAACTGTTTGCCCGATGCAGGCCTTGAACCCGCAGCTCCAGAGGTTAGAGTCTGGAGCATTTACCCACAGAGCCACCCTTCAGGAATTCATGAGATAATGGTTTAGGGTGATGTAAGAGAATGTCCCTGAATTGATAAAAATAGTGATTCGTAAACCATCTGGGCAATGGGCCTAATGAGCTTTAGTTGATTTAATTGCTATTGTAATTTATTCTTCCATAATGGGGGCACTAAGGGACTTTATTAGCCCTCTATCTATTTGAGTGAAATATATATTGGACTAGCGATTTGCCCGTCAAAAATTTACGGTCCTAAAATTGTAAGGCAGGTAATGCTGTTTGCCCCACAATGTAATGCTTTTGGTCCTCTGAGTACCTTTGGCGCTCATTGTGAGCCTCTCCCCTCGTATACTTTTGGTGGTGTGAGCACCTTCAGTGCTGATTGCAAGCCCCGCGCTGAGCGCCTCTCCGCTATTTTTATTTTACATATATATATATATATATATATATATATATATATATATATTTAATAATAATTCATTATTTAAGTAAATAATAAATGAATATACTTTACCTATTTCATTTCTAAGTAATATATCCAGCAAACAGTATGCTGAAGAGCTAACAATCTCTTTTGATGTTCCTGCAGCATACAATGTACATTTGGACTGTTGCTGACCTGAGGAGAAAGCAATGTGACAAGCGTGCAGTGTAAATAGGCTGCGTGCACAAGGCCAAATTGTTTGTTTAGTTGGCTAAAGCACCATTTTAGAATGATAATGTTATTAGTTGCAAGTTAGTGTTGTAAAATGGCGGTGATTATCTATGATTGTCTACGAGCATTTTCGGTCCTTCCTAATAGTGTATTTTGTACATTGTACGTTCCTGGGTAAAAGTCTTATATGCCTGTTGGTGTTTTGCATGGTTATGGGTCGTGTAGCTTTGTTTTAGTTTTTTTGGCCTCCATTTTTATTGTCGCTTGGCGATTTTCGAGTCCCGAAATGCAGCAAATTCTGTTTAAATTTGCGTGCAACATCAGTCCCAGACGTCCTGGCTGTTCCCTGTGCTGTGTGTGATTTTTTTGTACTGTTGTTTAAAAAAAAAATTATTTTTGTTTTTTTTTTGGGGGGATGTGCGTAGTTCGGCAGTTAACTTTGTATTTTTTTGACCTCGGATTGTTTATTTTCTAAGTCCCGTGGCTCGTATCCCCCCCCCCCCCCCGCACTTTCCTTAATACCTTTTTTTGAACCTTGTACATTCCTGTTTTATAATCTTATGTGCCTGGTGGTGTTTTGCGTGGTTAGGGGTCGTTTTCAGTTTTTTCAGCCGCCATTTTTTTTTTGTCGCTTAGTCAATTTTTGAGTGCTGAAACTCGGCAAATTCTGTCTAAATTCGCATGCAACCTCACTCCCAGATGTCCTGGCTGTCCCCTGTGCTGCGAGTGATATTTTTTAAATGACTGTTCTATTTTATTTTATTACTTTCTTTATTTATTTTGGATGTTCGCGGTTTGGCCGTATTTTTTCGACCTCTGATTTTTATGTGCCATACATTTTCCACGCAATTTTTTTAATCTGCTACGGGTGTCGCATTGTAACTTGTATGTCATGATTTAATTGTTTAAGGACTCATATTGTCAGTAATTTATGAATATGTCCAAGGGAGCATGACATTATTACATTGGTATTATGTGTTATTGTGTGGTTATATGTTGCCTGTACATGGTTATTATGTATCCTAGTTATAATATATTATAAGAGGGAAAATGTTATATAGAACATATGTGGAATTGGTAGAAATGCTCTGCATAGAAGTTAGCTGCAGATCATTGCACCCTCACATATACAGACCTTGGGTAAAGACAGATGCATCTACTTCAAGTAGTCCTAAGCAAACACTTGAGTTTAACATAAAGGTTTTTTCACTAGCCAGCTATATATATATGGTGAATTTGATCTCAAGAGCTTTGATAGCCCAAGATTGCAAGCCAGATGGGCTGACTTCACACATACACAAATGTACACAAGGGTATGGTATTGGAGAGCATAAATATGTTGTTTTGATCATTCAATAAAGGTTGAGAGATAGTTTTCACATATACAAGGTGTGAGACTATTTCTGTGTGTTGTATCCTGACTTGGGGAGTGGTCTTGTCATGGGCCACTAGTAACCTGTATGCAGTATTCTCTGCCTGTACCTCTTCATAAGCCATCTTGTGTGCCACAGAGAACAGGAACTACATGATTCTGCTGGGGTAGGTTTGAACTAGCTTCATATCAAGCTCCCTTGAAGAAGCAGATCGTGACATTGGCTGGCAGTGGCGGGATCTCTGTAGAAAACACAGAAGGATGGCAGCTTATGAATAGTTGTCTGGAGCAGGGGAGGAGGAAGTGTCCAGATGGTACCAAGGATGGATGGAGATACTGCCTGCAGGTTTAAACCATGGATCAGCAGAGGGAACTCCGGATACAGATCATACACAAGGTGCAGGAGAATTAAAGAAGGGTAAGCGATGGCCCTATCTCAGCTCCTGTGGAGGGGAAATGCTTATCCCCAGTAGAGACAGAGAATGTTCTGGTGACTGGAAAGGACTGTAGAGGAATGGGCCTTCTAAATAAATGGATGGCGTTCCTGGAACTATGGCCAGGTCACGAGCTAATGGAATGACTGGAAGAATTAGTATCTGAGGAGGTCACCCTGGAAGAGCAATATGCTTATTGGGTGGGACCTGTTGGGATACCTCAGCCGAGGCCCTGTTTTTCATTGGGGCTGGAAGGGGCATTTTGGGAGATAGTACATGGGGATCCAGACTGTGGCTTGGGGACAGAGAAAAGACAGCTGTGTCTGTTTGCCAAACGCTGTCACATGCTGGGACTGGAGACATGCTCTCAGACAGCTAACCGAATTTGGCCTTTGATCCAGCAGGAGCTACAGGTGAAGGTGGATTATATAGACTTGCTGGACGAAGCATCCCTTGATGGGTTTTGGCCACCCAGCTGGGAGGGCTCATGCCAGTCAAGCATGGAACAGAACCACCTAACAGGAACTAAAGAGACCCAGCTAAATATTGCTAAGGCTGGGTAAAAAAATAAAGATATGGACTGTGGGGAGAATTTTGATATCCCTGATTCTCATAATAACTAGGATGCATTCATCCATGGGGTTGACTGGGAAGAGGAAGAACTGGTCCCTATCTTTAGGGGGCTGAGTCTCACCCAGTTAGAGGCATGGGAACAGGACCAAACCACAGCAGTGCCAGGCCCAGTGGAAGAACTGGGGAAAAGCTACCCTGCTCCTAGAGTAAGAGAAGAACCTAATGAGCACTGGGTCCTACCAATTAACTGTGAAAATAGTGGAGAGGTTCCTTGGGTGACCATTGTCCAGGAGCCAGCCACAGACCCTGGAGCAGAAACAGAAAGTAGCCAGTACTTTAGCCTGACCAAGAGGCAGTAGCAGATGCTTCTCAATGGCTGCCTGTAACTACACAACAGGCAGTCTCAGAAGGAGAGAATCAGGAGGTTCCACCTGAGGATCCAAAGACCAAAGAGCCAGAGGGTACCCCAGATTGTGGTTTGTCTCCTGGTCTCCCTTCTTTGATGCCCCTGCAGCTGCCCATATACACTGGTGGTGTACCTGTAACCCTGGAAAGAAGGAGCCACTGGCCAGGCTTGTTGGAAGAGAGGTTAGCTACTGAACCGCAATGGCTTGTGTCAGAACTGCCCATTAATCCAGCATGGTTGACACCAGAGAATGTCACTAGCCCATGTTGCAACTCCAGCATCCCAGTTTATTCAAGAGAAATCTCAGGCCTGACAAAGGGAACCTTGTACTCTTCAATATTACCCATGGGCCTGCGTACTGATCCAGAATCAGCAGGACAGGAAGTCACCCTAGCCTGGAAGGAGAGGGCTTTGCTGGTTACGGATCCTCCCAAGTTTATGCTTTATGCTTTCTAGCTGGGATGTACTGTTTCCCCTGGACTACCTTAAAAAGGTTCTCCATGGCCGTTGTCTGTTAAGTCTACCCAGGGGCTTGGGAAGGTCACTAGGCCACTGGAAGGAGTGAGTATTCACCCTGGACAGGGGGAGGCAGGGTACCCAGAGAGCCACTGAGGCTATCACATGGATGGACTGTCACATCAAGAGGACCAGTAACCACCTGTATAGATGGGACGTTATTTGCCAGGATAAACGTCCCATGCTATACTAGAAAGGAAAGGGGGAGAAATTGTCATGATTTAATTGTTCAAAGACTCATATTGTCAGTAGTTTATGAATATGGCCAAGGGAGCATGACATTGTTGCATTGGGATTATGTATTATTGTGTGTGGTTATATGTTGCCTGTACATGGGTATTATGTATACTAGCTATTATATATTATAAGAGGGGAAAATTTTATATAGAACACATGTGGAATTGGTAGAAATGCTCTGCATAGAAGTTAGCTGCAGATCATTGCACACTCACACATGCAGACCTTGGGTCAAGACAGATGTATGTACTTCAAGTAGTCCTAAGCAAACACTTGAGTTTAACATAAAGGTTTTTCACTAGCCAGCTATAGATATCTGGTGAATTTGATCTCAAGAGCTTTGATATCTGACATCACACATACACAAATGTACACATGGGTGTGGTATTGGAGAGTATAAATATGTTGTTTTGATTATTTAATAAAGGTTGAGAGATAGTTTTCACATAAACCAGATGTGAGACTATTTCTGTGTGTTGTATCCTGACTTGGGGAGTGGTCTTGCCATGGGCCACTAGTAACCTGTATGCATTATTCTCTGCCTGTACCTCTTCAGAAGCCATCTTGTGTGCCACAGAGAACAGGAACTACACAATTCTTCTGGGGTAGGTTTGAACTAGGTTCATATCAAGTCCCCTTGAAGAAGCAGATTGTGAAAATTCCATATTATAATTATATATATATATATATATATATATATATATATTATATATATATATTTAAAACAGAAGTTCTAATGTTATATTTTAGAAATGATGATTGCATTACCATAGGAAGACAATATAAGTACAATTGGAGTAAAAATAGTATCACTCCTAAAAGTGAAAAATCTGGTTATAAATAACCATGAGCAACTATACAACCATCTGTAAAAGACTTTCAGCCCCATTCTATTATTAGCCCGTAAGTGGCGCTAACCCGTAAATTTGGCTGCAGGTGTTTTTTTTCTCTAAATGTTTCGATGTATTCTATTGACTCAAGCTCATCCGTCGCACAGCCTCCACACGTAAACCCTGCCTTTTTAAGTTGGGTTTCAGGGAGTGTGATCACATGATCTGGAAATATTTAAGCCCATTCTTAGACACAGCCACTGTAAAGGAGTCTGTCATCATGACGTCAGTAAACATGGAAGTTACACGTAATCTGCAATCAGAGGCTACGAATTAACGAGAGCCAATAAGTCTGCACAGTCTGCTCTAGTCCATGTGGGTTCCATGTGGGTTTCATGATATGTATTAGTCCCTTGAGTTCCAGAATCGATAGTACTCAGAAATAACTGTAAAAATAATATTTTTCATTGCATATTTGTGGGATTGAGACTTTTTTGCAATCAATTATAATTTCTTTCCATGCTTTTAAAGTACAGTGTGAATTTAATTGGTGCTACAGCTCGAATATGTGTTTGAAAAACCCTTGCAAGTCCTATTTAGTACTCATACTAATTTTGACAGAAACTTGATATTTTTTTAATTTGCAGGTCAGACTTTATTTAAGAGTTAGAGCTACGGGTCTAATTGAATATCTATTTTGTGTAACCTATATTAATTAGTGCTCATAATATTCAAGCTGTGCTAAAACCAGTAGAGTTCTAAGCCTGAATTTGTGTTTTGGGCTGGCCCATAGAGATTGTGGATGGGGAACTAGTAGCTAATGGAATACGTAGCAACTTTGAGAGTGGTTTTAGATGTGTATACATTTATGATTTGGCTAATAGATTAGGGCTCTTTGACTGAATAGAAAACAGTTACTCTTTCTTGGTCAGGGTCAGAATATCTGCCAAAGATTACCTATTTATTTATAAGAATTAAACTAGAAGTCCCTAAATACATACCAGGAGACTCCAGTCTCCAGATAAATATTTTAAAAGGGAAAAAAACATGTATTAAACAGGACAGTGAAAAGGCATTTCTCTAGGGGAGGCTTAGCGTCACCTAACATGTCAGATTACTATGTCGCGGGGATGATGTCCCATATAATAAAATGGAGTTGTCCGAAACAACCAACTATTTGGTTACAGACTGAAAGAAACTTTATTGAGTAATGAGGACATTAACCATTTAAATATAAAGAAAATGAGTTAAAAAATTAAAGAAATAATACCTCTAGTAATTAAAACTGCTTTGAAGATATGGTATAAGTGCAATAAAAGCTGAAACTTATCTACATTATCTTTACTAGTTATACCATTAGATATGCTTGGTAAAACTTCTCCCTAACCAGAATTGGGAATGGAAGAAGTAGGGCATAATTATCAGGCTTATATTTTAATGGGTCATTGAAACTTTTGAAAACTTGAGTAAAGAATACAATATCCCGAGCAATAAATGGTTACACTATAGTGATATGAAGTCAGCATTGATGTGTTTAGATGATAAATTACTTGAGGTGAAAAATTATATTAAACTTGATTTTTTGTGAGAAAGATATACCATATCGATATAGTATCTTGAAAAATAAATTTGAAATAAGGAAAACAACTAGAATGAATGAATGGGAAAGAGAATTAGGATATGAATGGCAATACTCTAATCGGTTTAAAGCATTTGAGATAAGTGTGAATGCTATGCATGTATCTAATTTATAGAAGTTTATTTTATATTTATCCAGAGATGGTGTTTAGTCCCTGAGATATCAGCAAAAATGTATCCGGATAAGTATACAGGTAAATGTTAGAGAGGCTGTGAGAAAGGTTGTTATCTACATACAGTATATGGTGGAAGTGTAATAAGATTCAAGATTTATGGTCCTTGTGTATAAATCATTTTTCTAGAATTACTAAGAGATAATCTCTGATGTCCCCAGAAGTGATTATTTTCCACGTGCTATTGACATGTATATATATATATATATATATATATATATATATATATATATAATTAGCAGCAAAATGGTTAATAACAATAAAATGCAAAAAACAATAATTGCCATCTTGAACAGAGGTGGTGGAAGTTGTTGACAGGAAGAAACAATTTGAGAGAGATTTTCAAGAAATGGAAAAAGATGTAAAAAAAGTAGAAGATTTACAATAGGGTAAATTTATGAACCAAGTTAAAATTATTTCTGTCAAATGATTATAGCCTCTCCTCTTCCTCCAGTATGAAAATGTTTTATTGTATAATCTCAATCTATTGATGATTTTAGAGATTGTTAAGATTATGTGGGAATTGTCTGATTGTGTGTATTGTATTGTTTTTCCAAATTAATTATATATATATATATATTTATATATTAACACTATTAACAATATTGCAATTTTAATAAGTACTGTTGAGAGACTAAATCATATACTTGTATTCCTTGTTCCTAAATACACTTCACTCCTCACCGAAAATACTCTATAATTTATGTAACACTGTTTAATTTCAAGCTATAACCACTTCTATTACTATTAAAATCCCACACTATTATAACTATTACTCCGTCTAAACTGCACATTAAAGAACCATTGTGGTCATAGTTTTAACATTTACTTTGCACTTAAAAATTTCTTAATTAAAAAAAAATGCTCTTTGTTGGACTTGGGACCAAACCTATTTGCAGGTTCTTTCAAATCCTTCATACAGGATAACTTAACCAGAGGTTAGGACAAGATAACAATTTCTCCCTCTGCAGAAATTCAAGTTACAGGTACTGGAACAAGTTGCAGAAAATAATTTCTTATTACAAAAAATGATATTTGCCTTCCCTCTAAATGAAACACACTGTGCATATATTTCCCAAGCAGAGCATAAACTTTATTTTGCAGGTCTCATATTTATACAGATAAGTCACCAATCACAGTTAGCCCCTTCCTTGGGCAAACATGCATTTCACACCTTAAGCTACTGTTGAACTACTTTATGTTGGTCAGGGTTGGCTCTACAGACTTGGGGCTATCCTGGGCAGAAAACAGCCCGGGATACTGAACCAATACATCAGACAGCTGGGTATTCTGGGGGGCAGTTAAGGGACTGGTTAATAAAATCTGCCTGACTGTCAAGGGTAGGTAGTTCCAGGAGGTCAGGCAGCAGCCTACCTTGGGGTCAATGCTGGTGGGCAAACAGACTGACAGAAGTTTTTGGAACCACTTCTAATATCCTTTTAACAGATTAATATTAGCAATTCAAATGGTCTGGCTTTTGGGGTCTATGTTTAACATGTAGGCATGGGAGCTAATTTTCTGTTAAACTTGGTATGGTCCTTCCCAGGCTACCTGTAACTTGTTATGGGGGTGTGGAACAAGAATCAGCACCTCCTGTCATTCCTTTTAGTTCCCCTGTCAAGGTACCACTTCTGTCTGACCTGGGCTGCCTACACATACAAGACCACTGTTTAATGACCGATTTTGGGGTCGAGGGGCCCCTGAACCCCACAAGCAACTATATTTTTGAAACTGTAACATATGTGATTACTAAGATCAAAAGGCTATTAAAATGGACATGAGACTTGTTTTAAGGACGGTGACATGCTGTTTTATGTACAGTATTACAAATAATAGTTGTCAAACTACTATTATCGAGCTTGCAAGAACTGCATCCCTCGCGAAGGTGGAGGCTCCAACGTCGGCTGTGTTTGTCCGCAAATGCGGACCCTCGCAAAGCGTGGGTCAGCAGTTGCGGAGGTGGAGGCTCAAAGGCGCCTCCACCTCCGAACCTCCGAACCAACCTTAACGGCACAAACACCCACACGCACGAAAAATACGACCATAACGGCCGAACCGTGCGCACCTAAAAACAGTCAAAACACACCAAATACTCACAAAATATACATCAAATGCTTACCCATAGCAAGGGGGGGCATCCAGGACCTCTGACAGTGAAGTTACACCTCCATTTAAGTCCAAATTCCCGAGTTCAGACACACGAAAATCCCCTAAGCGAGAGAAAAAATGGCCGCCAAAAAAAACGAAAACGAGGCTCAATGCCCAGCCACGTACAACTTGCCCAAGAAGGGATCCGAGATAAGCTCAGAAACCCGCATTAACCCCACGGGATCCGAGATAAGCTAGGATACCTGCATTAACCCCACATTAACCATTGCAGTGGGGGTCCCGATCGCATGCGATCGGGGACCCCCGCTACAATGAAAATTCAAAATTCCAGCGTTACGGGTCCTTAAAGGACCGTAAAGGTCCTTAAAGGACCCGTTATAAAAAATATATATATATACAGAGCCCCATCAACCACTAATTAACCCTGTCACTCATGGGGGTCAATACAGACCCCCATAAGTACGTAATTAACCCCCTCCCTCATCCAGGGGGTTAATACAGACCCCCATAAACCCCTAATTAACCCTGTCACTCATGGGGGACAATATAGACCCCCATAAGCCCTTCATTAACCCTGTCACTCATGGGGGTCAATACAGACCCCCATAAGCCCTTCATTAACCCTGTCACTCATGTGGGTCAATACAGGCCCCCATAAGCACTTCATTAACCCCCTTACTCATGGGGGTCAATATAGACCCCCATAAGCCATTCATTAACCCTGTCACTCATGGGGGTCAATACAGACCGCCATAAACCCCTAATTAACCCTGTCATTCATGGGGGTCAATATACACCCCCATAAGCACTTCATAAGCACCACTTTATAAAAAGGACATTTTAGAGCTGGATAAAGTACAGAGAAGGGCTACAAAACTAATAAGGGGAATGGAGGGGCTAAGTTATGAAGAAAGACTAACCAAACTAAACTTATTTTCGCTAGACATCCAGGGTCAATATAAGGCTTTGTCAAGTGACCTTTTTGCAGCAAGAGATTTTCAACTGACAAGAGGACACCCTTTGAGGTTAGAGGAAAAAAGATTTCACCTTAAACAAAGAAAAGGGTTCTTTACAGTTAGGGTGGTTAAACTGTGGAATTCTCTACCAAAGGAGGTTGTAACAGCGAATTCGATAGACAACTTCAAAAAGGGGTTAGATATATTTTTGAATAAAGAGGGCATTCAAGGCTATCCTAGATAACTAGCGAAGGAATATTGATCCAGAGAGAAATTTGATCGCCAGTTTCTGGGGACAGGAAGGAATTTTCCTTTTTTTCCCCTTATGAGACAATTGGCAAAGTTTCAATGTTTTTTTTTTTTTCTGTTTGCCTTCCTCTGGATCAATTAACAATTAATAATAAATAGTTCACATATTAAAAAGATCAATAGAGATCTAAAAAGGGTGAACTTGATGGACTAACTCTTTATTCATCCTCCAATACTATACTATTAATAATTATTTAACAACAAATTAATTAATAACTAATCCGCATATTGCAGATCAAAGGAGATCTTAACAGGTTGAACTTGATGGACTGAAAGTCTTTTTTCAACCTTAATTACTATGTAACTATGTAACTATGTAATTTGTAAATGGGTGAATGGAGCTGTGGGTGGAGGCAAATGATCATGTAATGCTTTGTTAGGTACTGTACAGTTATTCTGTAGACATTGTAAAAATCTTTGTGTGGCAGTGTGACTTTAAATTTCTGATGCAAAATGACAGTTGCAGCTGTTTGCCACCCGGTCAGCTAAAGCATTGCCTCTAGATATAAAATCATTGTGATTCTTTGTACTTTCCATGTGTTATTAGTTTCGTTTTCAGTGTGCTGGTGTGCAGGCTTCTGATTGTGGGGGCTGCTGCGGCTTGCATCTGTTCTCTCTGTCCCTGCTCTTAAGCGGGGGAAAGAGGGGGTTGAGTTGTAGCTGTAAGCTGCTCTGCCTGTCTCTCTGTTGGAGCGGTGGAAGGAGGGGGGCTATCAGTGTCAATGTGTGCTGCAGGTTGCTGTACTATGGAAGGATGTCGGCGCATATAGTCGCCTATTATAACTTACATATCTGTGTCCAGGCTAGGGTATAGGGCTGTGGGAAGACTATAAGAAGGGGGTGCTGTCTGTATGGTCATAGCACAAGCAGCTAATGTTCGGAGACACGCCGGCATCCCCTGGACCGGAGTAGGGACTACATTGGAAAATAATGCTACGGGACGCATACTACCTCCTTGATCTTGGGCACAGACCGCGGCCATGGTTTTACAATTGTCCCTCGTATACAGGTGGAATGGTTTACAATAATCAGGTAGTCCCAAAGCGGGGGCCTGCATAATTCTAACTTTTAAGGTCACATAAGCTTTAGTCATGTCTGGAGTCCACTGAATATGTTCTGGGCTGTCCCCCTTAGCAGCCATACGTAAAATTGAGTCATAGTGTGAGCATTCAGGGATCCATTGCCTGCAATAATTAATCATCAACATGTGTTGCCCCCATTTGGATTTTGTGTTTAGTTACCTTGTGACCTTCAGCTGTTAGGTGCTGTAGCAAACTGAGTGAATCCTGTCTATTGGCTTTCCCGTTAGGACTACACAACAGTAGGTCATTGATGTACTGAAGGAGGACAGAATCATGACATGGGGTCCATGACCGCAAGGTATGTTGGAGCACCAGTGAGTAAGCAGCTGGTGAGTCCACGTAGCCTTGGGGAAGACGGGTCCATGTTAATTGGCGCCCATCAAAAGTGAAAGCCATAATTAGTTGTGTCTCAAGGTCCAATGGGACCGAAAAGAATGCGTTTGATAAATCAATAATAACAGTTAATATAGTTGCGTCATGGGGAATGGCCATAATGAGAGCGGTGATATCAAGGACAATTAGGGCAATTGGGATGACTAAGTAATTAATTGCCCTTAAATCCTGGACAAATCTAAAGTCATTGTCACATATATGTAGAAGGGTTAATTCGGGGGTTAAGGGCTTGCATAACTAGTTGGTCACCTACGGTTATATAAAAATAAGTTCCTGTCTACAAAATGTAATTGTAATCACAGGGATGAACCACAATTTCTCTATAATAATGAGGGCTGCCTGTTTTCTCTTTCCTTATTTACTATTTGCAATCTATTCAAAAACAAACTATTATGATCCCATTTTAGATCAATTCACATGCAAAATGTCCCTTTTAAATCACTTACCAAAACATTTCTAGGAACTATTTCCCTTCAGTTCCGTACTTAACTTACAATAATTCCCAACTAAAACTCCACTTCCCGAGACCTCTCCACAAACATTTAACTACAAATACTGGAATCCACCTTTAAAAGTTCAACAACAACATTCTATACACATGACAGTTTTCTTATCCAAACTACGGTAAATACAACCTTAATAATTTTCTGTAAGAAGGGGGAATTCCTGTCACAAAAACTCAAAAAAAAATTCTCCGGGACAAGGAGATAAGTATTAGCAAGCTTTAACTAACAGAAAGAACACATTGTCATTAAATTACCACAACAAAATAAAGATATTTTTGAAAGTACAAATAGCTGATCTACAGAGTAAAAACACAAGTCTTACACTTACAAACATTACAAGACAGACCATAAATCCCCCACTGTTACATATTTCTGGAAAAAGATTTTCCCTTTTTTTATATTTATGCCGGGCTTTAGAAATATATCTCAGTGGTGGACGCGATCTCTACACCCTTATAGACACAGAGGAAAATTCTCTAACCTGCATTTCTCAGTTGTATGTGACACGCACATTTATGTGTATAGCCCCTACAACAAACTAATCTTAACACAAACAAATTAGACAAGTATATTTAAATGACATTAAAAAAAAACAACTTTAACTATGAAAATGTGATTCATGTATAGTGATATGTGACACGCACATTTATGTGTGTAGGCCCTAAAACAAACTAATGTTAATTGAAACTAATTAAACAAGTATATTTAAATGACATTAATTTACTGCAATTCAATATGTAACCTAAAGCTGAATATTTTCTCCTTCCTCTACTCTCCTCCCTCCTTCCTCTACTCTCCTCCCTTCTCCCTCCTCCTCTCCTCTCCTCCCTCCTTTCTCTCCTCCCTCCTTCCTCCTTCCCTCCTCTCCTCCCTCCTTCTCCTCTCCTCCCTCCTTCTCCTCCTCTCCTCCCTCCTCCTCTCCTCCCTCCTTCCTCCTCCTTCCTCCTCTCCTCCCTCCTCCTCCTCTCCTCCCTCCTCCTCCTCCACTACCTCCTCCTCCTCCACTACCTCCTCCTCTACTACCTCCCCCTCCTCAACTAGTACCTCCTCCTCACTCCTCCCCTCCTCTTCCCCACCTTCACGCCCCGGGACTCCCTGCCACTCCTCCACCCTCTGCTCCTCTCCCTCCATCACCACCTGAAAAGAAAAGAAAGAGAAATAAAGAAATGTTTTAGTGGGTTTGCCTGCTCCACGCTCGTCCCCCATTCTGATCGCCTCGAACACTATTTCTGCTTGGATATCAATGTTGTAACTAACTGCAGTAATCAACCTTAAGTGGACAGAGCCTGTGACAGCAGTGGGAGGGGTGTACAGCACCTCTCACTCTGGACCTGAGAGGCGCTGATGAAACACGCTAGATCAATACTTTCCAAAACAATGTGGAAGGGTCAGTCACAGTTTGCATATATACAAGGCATGCGGCTATTTACTGTGTGCTTCTATCATGTGTGGGGAGTGGCCCATGTCTGAGGCCACTAATATCCTATCTGCATTATACTCTGGGCGTGGTACCTATCCTGAAGCCATCTTCTGTACCAGAGGTAGTAGGAACTACATGGTCCTGCTGTTCTAGGCTGAAAATAAGTTCTTGTCAAGCCCCATTGAAGAAGCAGTTTGGAACACCTATGTGTATTGCAAATATGTGTAGAAATCTCACTCAAACTCAATCTCCAACTCAATCAAACTCAAAATCAAACTCAATCAAACTCAAAATCAAACTCAATCAAACTCAAAATCAAACTCAATCAAACTCAATCAAACTCAATCAAACTCAAAATCAAACTCAAACTCAATCAAACTCAAAATCAAACTCAAAATCAATCTCAATCAAACTCAAACTCAATCAAACTCAAAATCAAACTCAAAATCAAACTCAAACTCAGACTCAATCAAACTCAAAATCAAAATCAAACTCAATCAAACTCAAACTCAATCAAACTCAAAATCAAACTCAAACTCAATCAAACTCAAAATCAAACTCAATCAAACTCAAAATCAAACTCAATCAAACTCAAAATCAAACTCAATCAAACTCAAACTCAATCTCTCTATCTCTCTCTCTCTCTCTCTATATATATATATATATATATATATATATATATATAGAGAGAGAGAGAGAGAGAGATTGAGATAGAGAGAGAGAGAGATCCAGATATAATACGAAACAGAAAAATATAAATAACTTACCTCCCTCCACAAAACGCCTCTCCCCACAACCAAAACTCTCCAAACCTATAGGCCAAGAGCAAAAAAAACACAATTGTACTTCTCGCCAGTGTATTCAGTAAATATAGAAATTGGCAAAACATACAAATAAAAGACAGCTTGATAGGATGAAAAGCATGTACAATGCAACTTACCTCCCTCCAAACTCCTATGTGCTGGATATAACCTCACAAACTCTCCAAAATCCTCCAAACACCTATAAACAAGCAAAGAACACAATTGTACCTCTCGCCAGTGTATTCAGTAAATATAGAAATTGGCAAAACATACAAATAAAAGACAACTTGATAGGATGAAAAGCATATACAATGCAACTTACCTCCCTCCAAACTCCTACGTGCCGGATATAACCTCAAAAACTCTCCAAAATCCTCCAAACACCTATAAACAAGCAAAAAACACAATTGTACTTATTTACATCGGCATCCGTAAATGTAGTAACGGATTCCCGTAAAAAGAACTTAAACCGCGACTTTATAATAAAGCAACTTACCTACTCTCAACCAACAAGCTCCTGGAACCGCGTGCTACCTCGTCAGAAATCGCAACACAGTCGAGGCGTGGGCGCGTGTCATTCCTATTTATTCACTCCCACTGTCAATCAAATGGTCTATCCCGTAAGTGATTGGCTGTGCGACCTGTGGCGCGATGCGTGATTCCGCTATTGGATGGTTCGTGCCGAGCGCGGCTAATACATCCCCCTTCCAGCTTGCGTGCGCGCCTAAACGTCACGGCCTTCCTACATTCTGAAGGCCGCGATTCGCGCCTGGCTAGATTTAATTTACGGTCGCATCCGTTGAAGTCCACACGATGCACTTACGGCATTGTAATGAAACCGGGCTGAAAGGGCCCTAAAAGTGTAAAGGAAGCAATAAAAGGCATTCGAATTACTGTAAAAACAATCCCCAATGATCAAATATGTTAATAAAAGAGATTTTTTTATTGTCATGTACATCCTCAATATGGCGGCCAAATTAACCCTTTAGCACTCATAAAGGCTAGAATGTGTCCCCTAAACATATCAACATTATCTGATTTACATCTCTTTTATCACATCTACATTTTTGAACACAAAAATTGTATATATTTCCACGCCACATTACATAGATCATGGAGCATGTGCCCAAATTCAAATGTGGGCCAGAATATTAGGGGTTACTAATTAAAATGGCTCAACAAATCCATAATCAGGGAACTTCATAACATGATGAAGCTTAGATACACCAGTGAGCTTTTCCATTTGTGAAATCCACCCGGATAATCACATCTGGGGTAATTAGCAAGCTATATAACCACATCATCATCCATGAATTAGCAAGTCTGAACCATCATGGATAGCAGCAACCTGAGTGCAGCGTATAGGTATGTGAGGAGAGTGCAGCGTCGTAGGAATGGATATTTGTTTCAAATGTTGCAGAGTGGAAACCGGGCTGTCAGGCGTGCGACTGTGGAGTGGCTGAGGCGTGACAGAGAGGGGCGGCTGGGAGTGAATGTGGGTGAGCGTGCTGATGCAATCCATGGTGGTCCGGAACCAAGCCAGGCAAGTGGCTCATCACCGGATATGCCTAGGGTCATGGTGCGGGGGCAGTTAGGGGAGAGAGCTCCAGTGGCACAGGGACAGGGGGATATGAGGGCACCTGCAGACAGGGAGGAGGACCTTGATGTGGGTGATCAGCTGATGGGGGGGGGGGGGCAGATGAGAGACCCCTAGAGGGTGTGGCACATGAAGTGGGGGCTCCTGCACAGCCAGACCCACAGGGGGGTGAGCAGGCCCAGGAGCCTGCCAGGAGGATTCGTGCACCCAGGGTGTACAGGGAGAGAGTCACATTAGAGGGGTTAACTGATGTGGAAGTGTATGAGCGTTTTAGGCTAACCCGTGCCAGCCTGGAGGAGCTCTATGCGGTCCTGAGGGAGGACATGGAGCCTTCCTCACGGACCAATAGAGCCATCCCAGGCATGACACGGATGTTAGCCGCCATACACATCCTATCATCTGGTAGTTTTCAGAACACTGCTAGCATAGTAGGAGGAATGTCTCAAGCAATCCTTTCAAGGTGCCTGAGCACATTCCTCCATGCTATCGTTCCGAAAACTGCCAGATACATCAGTTTTCCCCACACTGGGGAAGAGATCTTGAAGGTGAAAGCAGATTTCTTTCGAATGGGAGGTATCCCCAATGTGCTCCGTGCTATAGATTGTATACATGTAGCATTGATACCTCCTAGAGAGCAAGAAGCGCTGTTCCGAAATCGCAAACACTATCATTCCATCAATGTACAGGCTGTTTGTGATGCCGACATGCGCATACAAAATGTGGTTGCAGGCTTCCTGGGAAGTACTCATGATGCCCATATCCTGCGTCAGTCATCCACCCTTCTTTATTTTGAGTCTGGAGAAGCTCCACCTGGGTGGCTACTGGGTGAGTACCCATAAAGGATCCCCTAAAATATACATCATGTTCCACTGTAATGCTATTCCATTGTTGCGTGAAAAATGCGCAACGACGCATGCGCCAACAGACAAAATAGAGTCCCTCAATAGCGCGCACAACATCTGCGCGCAGGAGTTGAGATAAGGATTTAAGGGTGGACTTAGGGGTTTTAGGCTTAGGGGTCTTTTGGCTAAGGCTTTGGATTATGAGTGTAAGTGTTAGGCATGGGGTCTCAGTGGTTTGGGTTAGAGGGTTTTGGCCCATTAGTCAATAGATTCTACAACTTGTGCTCTTTGATGGACGCACATTTTGGCACACAATTTCCAACAGTGCGCTACTGTCGCCGGCTTCTGTCAGCGCCGTATTGTCCGTGCTCATTTGCCGTGCGCCATAAAGAAGGTGTGCCGACTGAGCCATTGCATCGTAGCTTGTTGCTGTGCCTAACCCGATGTGACGTGGTCATAGGAGTATGAAGTTCGAAGCCAGAGATCCCTAAACTAACGTCACATTAATCATTGCGTATATTTACAGATGCTTTAACGAGCAGCACAAACTCACATTCATATCTACATCTCCCCTTTTTGTTTCCTTCAGGTGATGCAGGATATAGGTGTTTGCCGTGGTTGTTGACCCCTGTGAACAATCCACGCACAGAGGGGGAGGAGAGGTACAATGCGGCCCATGCCAGAACCCGGAATGTAATAGAGCGCACATTTGGACTCCTGAAGATGCGCTTCAGATGTTTACATTCCACTGGCGGGGCGCTACAGTATACACCAGGGAAGGTTTGTCACATCATCATGGCCTGCTGTATTCTGCACAATATAGCAGTACAGGCAAACTGTCTGGGGAACATTGATGATGCTCCGCTTGAACCGGCGGAGCGTCCAGTACCTCCCCCTGGTGAGGATAACGTTCAGGGGTCACAACTACGTACCCACGTCATTCGTGAGTACTTCCCATGTAAGTCTGAAACTAATAACAACCAACTATAATGTACCTTGATTATGGTTACTAATACATCTCTTTTCTCCTTCCCCATTGTCTTCCAGAATATCCAACAGTCCACAGTAGAGGATAGCTTTGTGATGTAACATATGTCTCGTGACGCATTCTTCATACTGGATCAAATACAGCCTGCTCTGATATCCGTTAATGGTAAGTATGCGCACATTCCCATACACATCATATATATTGATATCTGCCAACCTCAAGAAGCTAAGCTAAATGGATGGTCTGATGTATTCCACAATGTCAATGGATATAGGCCTCACAATCGTATTGGAAAACATCTTTCCAGAACAGTAATGTTCCCATTGTCTGATCATGCTATTCCACATCCCATTGAGGACAATGCAATTCCTAGCAATCTGGATATATGAACATACCAGCATATTGTAAACCATAATAAATGTACCTCATGTGATGCAAAGAGGGGATGTCCCCTGTTCTTTGTCAGCGAATGCTGGTAAAAGCGTTCTCAGTCAGATAACAGGAATAGTCTCAAGGATGTGTTAACTAGGAATCATTGTGCAATATATCATATGGATTGTGTGACTCATCTCATCATATTGTCATTACAGAACTGTTGCCCTGTGTCAACACATTGTTTACCCACACAGACATGGGAAACGACCTGGACAGCAACAGAACATCAGCTACATCAATGTCGTCTACATTGTAAGTGAGTATTTGCGGGAAACATGTGCATGTATGCATGAGAGGAAATTACTAATAACTCCATTAATGTAGGCCTAACTTTCGTTTTCCCAAGACATCCCCTATGTATTGCTGAAGCGGTCCGAAATGTTTATCGGACCATGCAGACGTGTCCTGGGGGAACAGATCTCTTTGTTGAATACTCCACTTGATGTATCCAAGGTAGAGAACCACATATGGATGTCCGAACATGTATCAATATGTGATAGTTGGGATCTTCCCTTTCTATTACAGGCTGCACTGGTCTCTCTCTCTCTCTCTCTCTCTCTCTCTGTCTGTCTGTCTGTCTCTCTCCTCATCCCACCCACCCCTGTTTACCCTTAATTTATTGAGTCACACAAGTCTTTTGCTAACTATCCCAATTAACCCTTTCCACTATGTTTTCTCTTGTCTTCTTCCTCACATCCCCTGCCTTTTCCTCAGACTCTTGTTTACTTCTCCCCTTTTTGTCTGCATCATTTTCATTTCAACTCTCATGCCCACCTCTCCCCTTTTATTCGCCCATCAGCTAATCTTACTCAAGCTGTGGTTAAACTATGTGTCTCCTGACTGTCCCATCTGCAGATTACATTATCTGTCCACATGGGGCAGATACCTTATTACATAATAGTGCATCGCACTTTACATCTGATCCCTTTCCTCTCCGACTAATGCGTATCTTTCTACTTGACACAACCTCCTTCCTATGTATCTCTGACTTACTTATTAACCTTGCTATTCCTTATCTACTCTTCCCCATGTCCATTACCTTTAACTTGGAAGTGGTGATTTTCGAATCTTGTGTGGGCCTTTGGGAACAAATCATTTATCAACAGACTTTACGCTCCAAACAGGGCCCTCCATTTTCTTGCGTTGGCAATATTACATACTGTATATTTTCTGGTTCTTCTCCCCTGTACAGCGTTACGGAATATGTTTGCACAATACAAATCAATGAGAATTAGACTAATCCTAATATTCACACATCAGGACAAATTAGTCTGAGCCATCATTATCATCGGACAGATGGTTAGCTTGTACGAGATCCCAATTCCTAACATGTGTGCCGACATACCTACATCTGTTGGTGGCTGCTCATATGGCATATGTAAGGTTTCCACTAATATATTATTTGTGTGTTTGTATTCCAGATCCCGGTCAGAACAAGGCATAACGATAAACTTCCTGACATTCCGTGGCCATGTCAATGTCCTCATGTATGTGCATGTGTCCGTTTCATTGCTTTGTTGGATCCAGTTTGATATCTGATGACCTTGACTGAATAGCCGATATGTGTCACAAGACAATTTCAATATACAATGCAGATGTGATGTGACATCTGTCAGCTGATGTTCCTTGTATATCCACAGCATGTGTATGCTCATATAGTCTATCTCGATTCATAGGTACCTATTGGTTTACAGATTCTATCCTCTCCTCTACTTGGACTGCAGCACCAACCCTTCAAGATCTTTTCTTCAGTGCTGATGTGACCCTCCCTGTGCATATGGGGAAGAGTAAATCCAGGCTTGGGACTTAACAGTTAAGGAGGTTACGTTAATCTTCAGTTATGCATATGCAACAACAGTGAGTATAGATGCTCAATCAGAGAACAAACTATCCTTGATATTGCCTGGTTTGTTGTGAGTTCTCTGCAATAAGTAACATCTGACTGATATGGTCCTGGTCAGGTCACCATCTTTTTGACCAAGGTTATCTATGTGCTGCTTATTGTTGCGTGAGAACTGACGTTAGGGGCTCATAGCATTCACTGATTGAGCACATATACTTCTGATGTGGCATCAGAGTGTCCGTTTAACACACAAGCATACATTTTGCTCTCCCCATATGTATATCACCTTATTCTGGATTATTATGGTCTTTCCTTATTGACTGTTATATATATGTCGTAACAATAATGAGATCTATTATATTGCCTAATGTTGGTTGATACACTGTACATCCCCTGATCATCTATATCAATGTAATTTTCCCTGCCTGCATTCTGCTCTCATATCCCTATTTCCCTGTGTTACTTGGATTTTGTATCCTACCCCCCTCCACCATGATCCTTTGCATACCTGTGTTGATTAGTCAACCTGTGGCTTTGTGGCAAGCTTGCCTTGTTAATTTCTGTAAATAGTAAATATGATTTATCCGAGATGTTGTTTGTATCTGCCTCGTCAATGTTGATACCATAGCATTTCCGGAACATCAATAAAAAGGACCTTCAGACTCCACATCTGTGCTCTGCACCATCAGTTAGGGGTGTCAATAGAATTCTCACAGTGTGTTTGCATTACTGATTTCAACCATGAGGGAAGGTTGGTATTAACAATCTATATGACACAGAAACAGACAAATGAGACAGGTGTCCGTAAGTGGCTCACATCCTAATAGTGAACATACAGGGCCTCATTCAATTACGATTTTGCCAATTGAATGCGGCTCAAAATAAGCACAGAACATATATTGTTTCAAAAAGATTTTAGTTAGTGAAAACCTTGATTTTGGATAGATGTTTACTAACTAAAACATTTTTCATAGAATATATGTTATGTGCTTATTTCGAGCCCTATTCAATTGGCCAAATTGCAATTAAATGAGGGCCACAGTATCTAACATAAGTGAGTACACCCGTCACATTGTTGTTAATATTTTAGTATATCTTTTCATGTGACAACACTGAAGAAATGACACTCTGCTACAATGTAAAGTAAGTTTGCTGACCCATCAATAACTCAATACACAGCCATTAATGTCTAAACCATTGGCAACAAAAGTGAGTACACCCCTAATGTGAAATGTCCAAATTGACACCAAATGTCAATTATGTGTGGCCACCATTATTTGCCAGAACTGCCTTAACCCTCATGGCCAGGGAGTTCACCCGAGCTTCCCAGGTTACCACTGGAGTCCTCTTCCACTCCTTAATGATACATCAGAGCTGGTTGATGCTAGAGACCTTGCACTCCCCCACCGTCAGTTTAAAGATGACCCACAGATGCTCAATATGGTTTCGGTCTGGCGACAAGCTTGGCCAGTCCATCACCTTTACCTTCTTTAGCAAGGCAGTGTCGTCTTGGCGGTGTGTTTAGGGTCGTTATGTTATGTTGCCCTGCGGCCCAGTCTCCAAAGGGAGGGGATCATGTTCTGCTTCAGTATGTCACAGTACATGTTTGCATTCATGGTTCCCTCAATGAACTGTAGCTCCCCAGTGCCAGAGATAAATGGATAAGTCACAACGAACACAAAAACATTGATATGAGATGAACCCATCATTTTGAACCTAAACAGTGATGCAGAGAGAGGGGAGGCAGCATCTGACATCATTAGGTAAATGCATATAGGGGGAATCCACACAACATATTAGCGAAAACATATATACACATGCATATATGTTTGGTCTGGGCCTGCATGCATGCTGCCAGCACTGAGGAGCTACAGTTCTTTGAGGGAACCCATGAATGCCAACATGTACTGTGACAAACTGAGAAAGAGCATGATCCCTCCCATAGGAGAACGGGCCGCAGGGCAGTATTCCAACATGATAACGACCACAAACACATCTCCAAGCCGACCACTACCTGGCTAAACAAGCTGAAGGTCAAAAGTTGATGAACTGGCCAAGTAGGTCACCAGACCTAAACCCTATTGAGCATCTGTGGGGGACTCCTCAAATGGAAGGTGGGGAGTGTAACGGAACCCATCACTGTTTTACCCTGTTTTATGGTTATGGTTAAAATATGATCATAATGTTATACTGTATGTATGTTGGTTTATGCTATGCAAACACTTAGCCCAGACTATTACAGACCTTGGCATAATAGATAATCCTAGTACAGAGACTCCTCATAGGATAAGGAAGTCTATTAAATAAAGTGTTTGCATTATCAGACATAACAAAGAAGGATGATCTAAGCAATGTCTGATTGTATCAAAGCAGCCAGGTAGTCTCCGGGAGGTGTGACCCACCTGTTGTCCCTCTATGTGTATTGTGTGGCCAACTATGGGGGATGTGTGTATTGCCTGTGGGAAGAGATGTGTATATATATATATTTCTGCCCAACAAAATAAAGTCAGTATTCATTTGACTCCCAATTGAGTGTCGGCAAATATTGGAGGTTGGGAATGGTGAGACTGTAGTGCTTCTTGGATATTGTACCGTATACCAGCGGAGATATTGGACTGCATGTTCCAACTCCGTTACAGGGAGTGCAAGGTCTCTAACATTCACCAGCTCCATGATATCATCTTGAAGGAGTGGAAGAGGACTCCAGTGGCAACCTGTGAAACTCTGGGGAACTCCATCCCCATGAGGGTTAAGTCAGTGCAGGAAAATAATGGTGGCCCCACAAAATATCGCCAATTTCACTGGGAACCAACAGCAAACATAACAGTAACATCAATAGATTTGCAAAACGGTATCATAATCAGTTGTGGGAGAAGGTATTGGACATATATTTCATTGCTAACAATTCTGACAAGTATATTTCTTTACACTGGATTTACATGATTTTTGCTGACTCATATATCTGTAGTCACAACCAGATATCTTACAGTGCAATTCAACGTCAGTTATCTATCTGTATGGGGTACATGTGCGTACATATGAGGGTGTTAAGGTGTACATGGTACTCACATTGCAGGCTTTGGGACTGACCCGAGTCCACTAGGCTAGGGAGGCCCACAACTGCCGCTGGCTGGATCATGTCGCGGACTGTGGCCTCCCAACCGGGGTATGTGAATGTTTCTGGCGGCCCACCACCGGTTCCACGTGCCGCATTGGCATCTTTGGCCATCTTCTTTTTGATGTCAATGCGGCAGTCTTGGTACCGGTGCTGGACAGACTGCCAGGTACGATTCGCATACCCCAGCGAGGAGACCTCAGCCGCGATCTCCTTCCAGACATCTGTCCTCTGCCGGGAACCCTGTCTGCAAGGCTAAAAGCGAGCCGCAGCTTACTTGCAGCAAACAGGTCCCGCTAGCACCAATTAAGCACATAAAATAGCTCAAATAAAGCCATCCTGCACTTTGAGGAGTCTATAAAGTGATATTCGGTGTTAGCAAAAATAGCACATAATTACCCTATACTCAAATCCGTAAAATAATTTGTTTTTAATATACGTAAAATATCCATGTAAAAAGTCCAGAGTGCTTGGAGCACCTCAGACCCGCCCACGCCGCAGCTGGAAAATAAACAGTTAATTTGAACTCGGGTTTGGGCTGATGTGCAAGCTTGAGAGTGAGTTACTTTTAATCTTCATGTCCCCCAATATGATCCCTAGCATTTACAGAGCTGTACAGTGCAGGCTTGAATTTATTTTTTATTTTTTAGATTTCAGAGCTTACGGGCGGTTTCAAGATATGCGGCCGGCCGTAAGAGGAGATCCTTGCGGGGCCGTATAATAGAATCGCGAGTTAACAGAACCCCCGCAAGGAATCGCAGCCTTACGGCCGATTTACGGCCGATAATAGAATGAGGCCCATTGTAAATGTAATGTTATATAACAAAGAAAATATCTAAAGACACATTCATGATTGTATTATAGTCCTTGAATGTCTACATACTTTCTTTAAAGTTTAATAAACATTGTCAACTATTTTTTTCTAGTACTGATAATATATGTTAGACAGATATCAAGACAATTTAATTTTAATTTATCTATTGGCAAATATGTAACTAATCCACATACAATCATCTGAAAATGCCTCTTAAGTCAAAATAATAATTTGTATCCTCATCCTTCAGGACTAAGCGGCACACGGCTAATTACAAATAAGTTATTGTAAGGAATCATACAAGACTTAAATCTCATGGGGGCTTTCTAGCTAAAATATAGAATTAATGTAATAAAGAATTAAATAAAGACCAACATACTCTGAATAAAATACTGTATTAAAATATCAAATTTGACTCAAATACATTTAAAATTATATATTTTTGTATAATTCTATGAATAACTTACATATTAATGTGTCATCAAAATAATGAATAAATGAAATCTTAAATTAAAAATATTGAGTTTATGTCTATATTATCCTATTTTTTTCTTATTATATTATCATAAATCATATACTCGTATATCTTGTTCCTAAATACACTTAAATCCTCACTTAAAATACTCTATAATTTATTTAACACCATTTAATTTCAACCTTTACCCACTTCTATTACTACTTAAAATTTCACACTATAATAACTATTACTATTTTTAAACTACCTAATAGAGGACCATAGTGGTAATATTTTTAACATTTACTAAATATGTATTTTTTTCAGAAAATACATATATACACTCAAAATATGGAACAAGTTTTAACGTAAAAAAAATCAGCCTCCATATTTTCATTTATATATTATTTTTATATGTTAATGTTATTACTATGGAGTCTTGCAGTTAGGTTTAAAATGATTACCTACCTGAAGGGTTAGGATATTTTTTATATACGAGAAGTGTCTAGCTATACAATAAGAATGTAGCAATTACATCTGTCAGTACTCTTAGCAGCAGTTAAATAGTTTACAAAAAAAATACCCACCCAAGAAAGTATAGGTAGGTAACAACTAGGTTATATCTAACCTATCGTACAGGCTTGTGTTTGTTATTGTATATTGGTAGAAAATTCATCTTTGGTTTTTACCCTGTATGTTTATAGTATTGACATAATTTTATTCTGTGATTTTCCATGTTAGAAGTAATTTGATTATGAATATAACGGACAATCATTTCTGGGGGAAAACTCAAGTCACTTGTATAAAATAGTAGACAAGTCATGCATTCATGCATATATAAAAATATAACACTACTGTCACCACCCCCCACCGCCCCCAGGAACTACCAAGCCTCTGAACCTAGCAACAGGACCTCTACATACTCTAGCCAGTGATCACCATATGGACAAGGTCTGCTGTAAAAGCCAAAAAGGCATTTTATTAAAGGGCCTATATCACAATATAATGGTATCAGACCAAGAATTGGATGTTAAAAAAGGATTTATATCATTATATTTATATGTCCTGTTTTTTTTTCCCCAAACCGGTCGTTACCTTTCCATATCCCCAAGAACCAATTCCACCAGGTCACCTGTTAGCTCAGGGCTAATACAAATATGGGTGACCAGTAGTCACTTCCTGTAGCCAACCACAATACCGAGTTAGCTCCCAGTCCCAAGGCAGGGCTTGTTTCCTGAGTAGATTGGATCCACAGATCTGATTGAGCCATCAAGTATAGTTAACTAAGTTGTCAGACAACAATTGAAAAAAATGTTGTTTCAGTAGACAAAGGTCAAGTGATGTCAAGTGTTTTGTAAATTATATCCTTTGATCTATTTTCTTGGGGTTAACCACTAATTGGTATAAACTTGACCCTACCCATTGTTCCTGATCCCCCATACAATCTAAAAAGGAGCCTCCATTGTTTGAAATGTTATGGAATTCCTGGTTGGTCACCAAAACTTAATACACCCTGGAGGCCACTGCATTGCCTTGCCGATACCAATCCAACTCAATAAAGGTACCTCTATCCGAGAGGAGGTCGGCTAGGGGAGTGTGTTTATATATATAAACTAAGCATACTTGAGAGTATTTGAACCTGGGACTTCAGCTCCACGGTCAGCAGCTTAGTCCATCTAGAATGCTTTAACTTATCTCAATTACCAACATGAAGTGCAGGGCTTATTAATGAGCAGAAACAACAAACTGAAACCCCTAACTTCTATTGATCATAATTCATGAATTCATCATTCATTTTAAAAAGAAAACTGCTTTATATTTGCTTTTTCACCTCATTAATGTTGGAGAGCAAAATTGGTGAATTCAATGGCTTTTTTATTGTTTCAAGGAGTTGTCTTGCAATACTTGGAGGTGCTCTTCTACAAGTATCAGAATTTGTATGTACATGGGTTTGTTGAAATGCAAAGGCCTTGGAGATATCTTCTGGATTGCTTCATGGTTGAAGAGGGAGAGTTTCTTTTCAGGCCAGTTTGTTTTACATACAAGTCAAGCATCATTTGACCAAGTAGTAGGAACTGAACTCATTTTGTAATGATCCGGTAAAACACAGTCCAGTGGAGACATACATAGCTGCAGATGCTGTTAGTGTTAGTGATGCATTTCATAAACTACCAAGTATGTAATAAATGATTTTATTAACATTCACACACACTGGGGGGATAATGGTGGTTCTCGGGCCATTCCAATTAATAAGGAAGTCTGGGAGGTGCCAATTTCCTTTTTTAAAGAGCCCACCCTCATGGTAATGGCACCACACTGCAAATACGATTGAACTTTTCCTGCTGTGTTTATAAAAGTAGTTTATTAGTTGTGCTAGTATCTTATGGGGTTTGTATGTTGTCTCTAATGTTTTTGAGGGTTTTAAATGACTAATTAGGTCATAAATTATTAATAACCTCTTAAAAGCTCCAACCTTTTATGAAATGGTATTTACAAGGTTGAAATATAGTATATAAAATGATATTGAATATAATATAAGCCTGCCTGCTGACAGCTATATATGTGATATATATATATATATATATATACATATATATATATATATATATATATATATATATATATATATTCTCACAAGATAACTCAATACACAGCCATTAATGTCTAAACCGTTGGCAACAAAAGTGAGTACACCCCTAATTAGAAATGTCCAAATTGGGCCAAAAGTCATTATTTAGTTTGGCCAAAATTATTTTCCAGCAGCGCCTTAACCCTCATAGGCATGGAGTTCACCAAAGCTTCACAGGTTGCCACTGGAGTCCTCTTCCACTCCTCCATGATGACATCACAGAGCTGGTGGATGTTAGAGACCTTGCACTCCCCCACCTTCAGTTTGAGGATGCCCCACAGATGCTCATTAAGGTTTAGGTCTGGTGACATGCTTGGCCAATCCATCACCTTTACCTTCAGCTTCTTTAGCAAAACAGTGGTCATCTTGGGGGTGTGTTTGGGGTCGCAATGCGCATGCGCAGTATATGCAGTGCACTGTGCATACACGAAATACGCTGCGCATTGCGCATGTGCAACTGGCAACTTGCAAGTTATAGTTGTAGTAATTGTGAGTTTGGCGTAATTTTTTACATAACTTGTAATAGTTTTGTTCCTTTATGTAAAACTAGCTACTTGCCCGTCAAAAATGACGGTATAATATTGTATTAAATATTGTGCGTTCTCCCTCTCTCTGTGCTCACTCTCTCTCTCTCTGTGCTCACTCTCTCTCTCTCTCTCCATACTTCTGTCTCTCCCTTCTCTCTCCCCCATCTCCCTCCCCTGTTTCTCCTTTCCCCCTCCCCTATGTCTCTTTCCCTTCTGCCTACCATGTGTCTCTTTTCACCCTCCCCCATTCTTTCCTCCTCCCTACCTGTGTCTCTTCCCCCTCTCCCCCGTGTCTCTTCCCCCCTGTGTTTCTTTCCCATCCCTGCCCTGTGTCTCCTTTCTCCCTCTCCCTCCCCTGTGTCTCCTTTCTCACTCCCCCTCCCTCCCCTTTGTCTCTACCCCCTCCATCCCCTGTGTATCTTCCCCCTCTCCCTCCTGTGTCTCTTTTCCCCCTTTCCCTCCCATGTGTCTCTTTCTCCCCTCCCTCCCCCTCCCCTGTGTCTCCTTTCTCCCTTCCTCTACCTCCCGGCGCGCAATGCTCATGCGCGCCCCCGGCGCAATGCACATGTGAGTCTAACGCTGCGCTTTGAGAGTCACCCACGTTTTATGCCGCACATTGCGCGACTCGCGGTGCAATGCACATGCGCAGTATATGCCGTGCACTGTGCATATGTGGCATACGCAGCGCATTGCGCATGCGCAACTCGCAACTTGAAAGTTATAGTGGTATTAGTTGTGAGTTTGGCATAATTTTTTACATAACTTGTAATAGTTTTGTACCTTGTCTCTGTAAAATGCTGTGCACATTGATACAAATAAATACACGTGTTCCTAAGTTTTAATAACATATCTGATACATGTACAGAAAAGAGATATCAAGGGTCTGAACCTTAAGTGTAATGTCCAAATGTATGTATTGTGGAGCTTTTTCAAAACTATTTTCATTTCTAAGGCCACTGAAATCTCAAGTTTACATGGACTATATAAAATAGTGTTGCATTTATTAACTATTACATCAAACTATTCTGCAGTGGGAGCATGCTTTTCGTTTTATTTTATTTGCAGCTTCTAACACACAGCATGTCACTGGTTTGTTTACCTTCAGTAGGATGGTCCTCAGCTCACAACATGGAGTGATGAATGTCAGAGGTGAGCAAGATGGCAGCCTGCAGGAGAATATACAGGGAGAAAGGGACTGATCCAGAAACTGTTACTCTGTGGTGAAGTGTAGATTTTATATAAAAGTTACATTGAGAAGAATCACATGTGTTAACTAAACTTAGTTAAAAAATGTATATAGAAAAAGACCCAAAGTGTTCCTTTAATCAGGCCGGTGCTCAGGTGTATTTTTACCTTTAATGTGCACTTTTCCTTTAATGTGCACTTTTCCTTTAATCTTAGACTGGCTGAAAGATTTATCTCTGGATAATCACCTCCCCAAGACACAAGCTCTAGATGAGACCTCTAGGTATGTTATACCTCTAGGGGCCCATAAGAAACCTTATAAAACCTCTACAGTGATCGGTGATGTAAAGTCACTGGATGACTGTACTGGCCCCAGGTAAGTGAGGACAATCATCACTGAGCACTATAGATGGGATATAACTTGCATGCCATGTTTAGCTCTTGTGTACAGGTTGAGAGGATCTCTTTAGTAAAATCTCCATGTGTGTGAAGTAGGAATGATGCAAGACAGGAATGGTATATATATATATATTTGTTTAGAAAATCTAGTCAGCCTAATCTATCCGCCTAACATCTTGGCTTTATCAAACCTCATGCATATTCCAGACATGCCTAACTATGTACGCTCTACCACCTCCTCTGGAAAGTCGTTACACTTATTTACTACTCTGAGTCATTTCTCACACATCTCCTAAATCTTCCATCATGCAACTTCAGATCATGACCTCTTGTTCTTTTGCACTCATCCTTTCCTTGAACATGCTTTATTACACCATTTGATATATTTGAAGGTCTCTATTATATCAAACGTCTTCATTCTGTCCTCTAAGCCTGTGGTCCTAGGACCAGTCCCGATACCTGAGACCTTATATGTCGGGATGAGGAGGGTCTAACACTCTAAACATATCACTACCATCAACTACAGTTCTAGATAGATTATTAATGTAGATAATATGTACTCCATTTATATAAGAGCAAAACTACATGAAAATAAAATATGTAACATCATATTAACATTAGAAAGTAACGAGCCACTGCCCAGATCAAAAACATTAAGAGTTATTGGGCTAATATATACACTATAAGGTCATGGAGTCTCACAGCATCTAGATGATCTGCTACTAATTCATCTTCCAACCAAGTATCCTATTGGCTTGTCCAACAACTTTGTTTCCTACTTTTAAATTACCTTAAATAATATACTTTGTTATTCAAAAGTCCATTTAGAAAAAATGACCATAACAGCCTTTTATTATTGATGTATTTGTTTACATCAGTACGTAACACCTTCACCAAAAATATGTCTGTTTTAAAACCCTTTACTAGTTTAATTGTCTCTTGTTTATTAATATCCATTTGGAGACCTTATCCCCATAACTGGACACCATATCTAGGTGAGGTCTGACCAGGGGTCTATAGAGTGACTTTTATCTGCTGCTAATTTATCTTCCAACCCACAATCCCTCTGGCTTTTCCACCGCTTTGTTGCATTGATTCCTACTTTTACATCACAATAAATAATACACTTTGTTACTCACAAGCCCATGTAGAATAAGCTGACCATAGTAGCCATTTATTATTGATTTAAATAATTATTTATTGAAGTAATTCTGTATATAGCACCTTCATACAAAATTCCTCAGATTCTTACATCTTTGTTTTGAGATCTAGTGGATTACACTTTGCTGAGTATAGTAGCGCACAGAGCATATTAATCTAATCAGATGAAAGCTGTGAATTCAAATCAGTGTTACTTCAAATTATTTATGTGTTGGCTGCAACTCACAAGTCCAGTCCTTCTGGTACATACCGTATTGGTCCCAATATAAGCCGCAACTTTTTTCCGATTTTTGAGCTTGCGAGTTACGGGTGCGGCTTATAATCGCGACCGTAAAAAATATCATTGCCGATTTGCGAATTTAGCTTGTTACGTGTGCGGCCTCTATTCGCAAACGCAACATCACTGCCGATTTGCACGATTGCGAGTTAAGGGTGCAGATTTTCGTGCTCGAGACTGCGGTATTGAATAGCGATTTACGGTTTTAGTGATTCTAACATCCTGTAAAGCCTGTAACCTGCAAAAAAAGCTACAGTGCTAATTAGAAAGCCTGTTTCTTGCAATGGCTGATCACAATTTTACGGGTGCGGTTTATATTTGAGTACTATGTTTTTTCTATTTTTTCCCCTTGAACTTTACGGGTGCGGCTTATATGCGGGTGTGCATTATATTCGGATCAATACGGTACATAAAAACATATTTCTGGGAAGACAAAGAGTAAGTTATGTTATTACTAAACAATTTAAATCATAATGGGAACTCAGTATAAGAAGTCAGATTACAAAGTCAGATTACACAACATTGTTTTCAGATTTATTCAGTAAAAATGGCAGCAGAAGTTCGTTGTTGGCCAAGATGTGCAAAGAGATAGATCGGTTTATGCTCCTATGGGATGAATGGGTGACATGTGAAGGTAAACCACAACATCCCTTGGTAAGTAAATGTCATTGTTTTGATGACAGACCAGTTGACACTTAAGATGTACTTTTGCTTACTCAAATTATATTCAGTGCAATTGATACATGAGTATTATAGGAAGTAAATGGTAGCATTAAAGCTAAAACAATTCTATTTCAGACATGGCTCTTAATCTTCTGGGTGATCATAGACTGAGATGTTATGGGGTGAGTTCTTCTAAGGAAGCAACATTTTGGTTGGGTCACTTAGAGAACATTTGCATTTAATTTGTACAACATGAAAACAGTGGGATCCACTACTCAAAAGAAACACAGATTTGAAGGACATAGATGAATCAGTAGACCTATCTGATCAGCCAATTATATCAACATAAAAAGTTTTAGTTTAATATATTTTCACGATAGTCTTAGATATCTAGAAATACATAAATTCCTATACAGTATTTGTTCCATTTTTTTCCCATTGAATTACTATTTTTTTAACAATTTTTTATTTGTTTTATTTCTTTTAGAATGCAGTACATGTTACAACGTTTCAGTAAATAGCAAAAATCATAAGCCCTCTTTTGCAGCTAATTAGTAATATTATTAATAATAATAATATGAAACTAAACTCAGTTCTGGTCTATGAGGCACTTCACTAGTAACCTTCCATTCTATACGGATATTCCCCTTGTCTCTTAACTGTCATATAGCCAGATAACATGTTTACATTATCATTAGAGACTTTGTGTTTTGGTTTAAACAAAACACCAAATGGTACTGTATCTGGTAGTTTCATATTAATATTAGTTACTAGGACAATATTGGCAAACAAAATGAATAAAAATGGCAACGTTAAAATCACCCCCAAAAATTGCTTAGAATGTTTAATTAAATAATCAACCATTTCTTATTTCTTTCTTTCATATCCCCTTACTCCTTTAGGTATGGGCCAGAATAACCTGACCCTTTTGAGTTATTTTGTCATTAAAGGGATATCATCCATCCCAGAGCTACAGACTCCAATTTTCCTTTTGGTTCTACTTATTTATGTTATTATTCTTGGTGGTAACATGACTATTCTTCTACTCATATGCCTGGATCCTCACCTGCACACTCCCATGTACTTCTTCTTGGGCAACTTGTCCCTCCTTGACATATCATCTACCACAGTCACACTATACTCTACCCTTGTGACATTTATAACTGGGGATAACACAGTGTCTTTTCTTGGTTGCATGTCACAGCTGTCCACATTTTCATGCTTGGAGGGCAATGAACTATTTCTACTTACAGTGATGAGCTATGATCGATATGTGGCCATCTGTAACCCATTACATTATCCAATTACCATGAGATATAGAGTCTGTGCTCTGTTGGTCATTGCCTGTTTCTTGGTCTCAGTGGTTCGTGTCACATCTTATCTTGTACTATTGTTAGGATGTACCTGCTATGTATCCAACATAATCAACCATTTTTTCTGTGACCTAGTACCAGTTATGAAGCTCTCTTGCAGTGACACCTCTGTTTTACAGATTATGCTCCTCACAGAAGGAACTTTTATTTCATTTCTCACTCCTTCTTCTCTAACGTTCACCTCTTATGTTTTCATTATTGGCACCATCCTGAAGATCCGTTCCAACATTGGAAGGAGAAAAGCCTTCTACACGTGTTCCTCACACCTCACGGTCGTCCTTCTTCTCTATATGACTCTCATCTGCCAATACATAAGACCAATTTCTACAGACAGCTTGGAGTCCAACAAACTTTTTGCTCTCTTTAACACGGCCATTGTCCCAATGCTAAACCCTCTAATTTATAGCTTAAAAAATAAAGATGTAAAGTCGGCCCTGAGGAGACAACTGAAATTATTCAAAAACATTGTCTAAAGCAGCGTGAAATATTTTTATTACATCTGAGAGAGAGTATTAAATAATAAACTGCTTTGAATGTATACAGTGCCTTGCAAAAGTATTCACCCCCCTTGACTTTTTACCTATTTTGATCCATTACAGCCTTAAGTTCAATGTTTTGTTAATCTGAATTGTATGCGATGGATCAGAACACAATAGTCTAAGAGGGTGAAGTGAAATGAGAAAAATATCTACAATATATACCTAAAACTATTTTTTAGAAATAGAAAACAGAAAACTGGCATGTGCGTATGTATTCACCCCCTTTGTTATGAAGCCCATAAAAAGCTCTGGTGCAACCAATTACCTTCAGAAGTCACATAATTAGTGAAATGATGTCCACCTGTGTGCAATCTAAGTGTCACATGATCTGTCATTACATATACACACCTTTTTTGGAATGCACCAGAGGCTGCAACACCTAAGCAAGAGGCACCACTAACCAAACACTGCCATGAAGACCAAGGAACTCTCCAAACAAGTAAGGGACAATGTTGTTGAAAAGTACAAGTCAGGGTTAGGTGATAAAAAAATATCCAAATCTTTGATGATCCTCAGGAGCACCATCAAATCTATCATAAACAAATGGAAAGAACATGGAACAACAGCAAACCTGCCAAGAGAGGGCCGCCCGACAAAACTCAGGGACCAGGCAAGGAGGGCATTAATCAGAGAGGCAGCACAGGGACCTAAGGTAACCCTGGAGGAGCTGCAGAGTTCCACAGCAGATACTGGAGTATCTGTACATAGGACGACAATCAGCCGTACGCTCCATAGAGTTGGGCTTTATGGCAGAGTGGCCAGAAGAAAGCCATTACTTTCAGCATAAAACAAAATGGCACGTTTTGAGTTTGCAGACTTAAAGATTGCTGTTCGGAAGCGCAAACCATCCAACTTGAAGGAGCTGGAGCAGTTTTGCCAGGAGGAATGGGCAAAAATCCCAGTGGTAAGATGTGGCAAGCTCATAGAGACTTATCCAAAGTGACGTGGAGCTGTGATTGCTGCAAAAGGTGACTCTACAAAGTATTGACTTTAGGGGGGTGAATAGTTATGCACATTGACTTTTTATGTTATTTTGTCCTATTTGTTGTTTGCTTCACAATAAAAAAAAAATCTTCAAAGTTGTGGGCATGTTCTGTAAATAAAATGATGCAAATTAGCCCAGACAAAAGGATATCAGTTACACCACTTAGCCCTGACTAAAGGGTATCAGGTACACCACTTAGCCCTGACTAAAGGGTATCAGGTACACCACTTAGCCCAGACTAAAGGGTATCCGTTACACCACTTAGCCCAGACTACAGGGTATCAATTACACCACTTAGCCCAGACTAAAGGGTATCAGGTACACCACTTAGCCCAGACTAAAGGGTATCAGTTACACTACTTAGCCCAGACTAAAGGGTATCAATTACACCACTTAGCCCAGACTAAAGGGTATCAGTTACACCACTTAGCTTAGACTAAAGGGTATCAGTTACACCATTTAGCCATGATTAAAGGGTACCAGTTACAGTATCAATTATCCTTTTGATTCTTCAATCAATTAACCTCCATTAAGTAGCATTAGGCCTGTTTAACTATTTTCTCATGCTAATCCTTTCTGTCAATCCACACAACTCTCATTCACCACTGGGGAAGCCTTCTATGGCTGCAGTGCAATTATGTGTCAAAGCCAAAATGGCAGAGCAGAGGCTGGGCATGGTGCCTGAACTATGGGGTGGGCAGAGGTGGTAAAATACTTTAAAGGGACATGTGTACATGTGTCAGCATTTTAAACTTTCCTCCTAATAAGATCATCCATGTTGGATCAGCTGCTGCCATTGCTTGGCAGAATGTCAGTCATGTGGATTGTCCTTTGGTCCTACAGAAGTTCTCAGCCCCCACAACATACAGCCCCACAACAGAAAACACAATGGTTTAGTGAGCCCACTGTCTTAGAGACCATGGTTCTCAGTTATATGTCATATCACTGCAAGAGAAAGGCAAAACATATATGTATTCCTCACTAAGAAGGCCATCATGTTAAACATGAATCACAGGCGCATATGTGCACTAAACTCTACTTGAAACCATGAGAGGTAATCAGCACTTCTGCTACCACAACAGAAAAATGGAAACATGAATCTGACAATGCAAGCTGCTGATACACAACCAGGGGGCATGGCCACTGCTGATGGTATACAATTACATTTCTATGAGTCTGCTATGGAAGCTGCTTTGTTGTTATAACAGAAGATGCACAATATTTATGCTGCACATGGTTGTGATAAAATGGATGAGAGATTTTTAGAGCATGTGATCAGTGATAAGGAAAACAACACTTCCTATTGGCAGCACTAGGGTGTTTAAACCAAAATGAGATTGTTATGTCTGAGCTCGATAGATAATCCAGACATGAGCCTATCGTCACTGTGAGGCAATGATAAGTCTATACTTCTCTACAAAGTGCAGAGAGAGATATCTTCAGGAGCCTGCATCAGCACTACAGCTTGAGGAGGGAACAACACACACCCCAGGCTGGGGGCAACGCTTCACAACCCTCCTTCTAGAAGCTGGCAGGACTAGCAATTAGACTAATAAGATAAATTAATTGGGGGAGTGGACAGAAGACTTCAACCCTGCCTAAAAGATTATAGGACTTAAAACGCAATGCTTAGTCCTGTGCTGTCACGAGAGTAGGAGATACAATGTATTTTTCACCTCAGTATACGCTTCAAGGAACGTCAGTGTTTTACATACAAGCATTTTTACTCCGTGCAAAAGTTGATTTCATTACATCCCCCGCATAGAGGTTAAATAATATGACATAACATTTAGAAACAGTGACATTGATTATATATCAACATGGCAAATAAAAGAGGGAACCAAGAGCCTCATTCATTTCAGGCATCACAACTAAATCACAGATGGTCGAATGTCTGCGATTGAGTTGCGGGCTCCGTTTGCGATGCTATTCAATTCGGCAAGGCCGCTTGTTATGGCCCGATAGGGTAATTCGTAAACCATGCCATCCTATGTAGCATTTCCAGGCCTGAACATGATCAATTAAGCAAGCCTCTAACTCCCTAGTCAAAAACAGCTAATAGAAAAGGAGCCCGTCAGTGATTCAGGCTCCGATATGCGATCAAACTCGTAAACCCTCAAATATAACCCCATGATGCAGGGGTCACAGTTGGGACCCCCATATGGTCCCCATATTAACCCCATGATGCAGGGATCCTGATTGGAGCCCCTGCAGCATTTAAAAATATAAATCCCCTGCCACAGGTCCTTAAAGGGCCAGCGGCACACATACAGGTAACCCCTGCTGCGGGAATACTGTAAGCACCCCCGCTGCACCTAACATTAACACCCCCCATGCTGTGGGGACCCCATTGGGACCCCTGCAGGGTCCCTACATTTAGCCTTGCTGTGGGGGTCCCGATCTGGACCCCCACAGCATTCAAATTTCCCGCTTTGCAGGTCCTTAAAGGACCTTAAAGATCCTTAAAGAACCCACACTAGAAATTAACCGCTTGTCTAAAATTATCCCCATCACTCATGGGGCTCTATACAGACCCCCATGAGCCTCTAATTAACCACCCCAATAAAACAACTAAATCTAAATTAACCCCCTCTTAGTAATTAACCTTTTTAACCCTCACCATACCTAATAAACCCATTACTAACCACTGAACCCTATTTAGACCCAGTTATCCCTATTTAATCCTAACTGTACCTAATTACCCCTAACTGTACCCAATAAACCCTAACTGTACCAATTTAACCCTAACTTTACCCAATAAACCCTAACTGTATCTAATTAGCACTAATTGTACCAATAAACCCTAACTGTACCTAATAAAACCTTACTGTACCTAATTACCCCTAACTATACCTAATTACCCCTAACTGTACCTGTTTAACCCTAATTTTACCAATAAACACTAACTGTACCCAATAATACCCAACTGTACCTAATTACACCTAATTTTCTATGCAGTGAGTGTATATACACTGAAGAAATGACCCTTTGCTACAATGTAAAGTAGTAAGTGTACAGCCTTTATAACTTTGCTGTCCCCTCTAAATAACTTAACCCACAGCCATTAATGTCTATACCGTTGGGAGCAAACTGAAAATGTCCAAATTGGGCCAAATTAGCCATTTTCCCTTCCCGGTGTCATGTTACTCGTTATTGTTACAAGGTCTCAGGTGTGAATGGGGAGCAACTGTGTTAAATTTTGTTAGCGCTCTCAAACTCAAAGTTTGGAAGTTCAAAATGGCACCTCATGGCAAAGAACTCTCTGAGAATAAAAAAATAATAATTGTTGCTCTACATAAAGTTGGCCTACACTATAAGAAGATTGCAAAGACCCTGAAACCGAGCTGCAGCACGGTGAGTAATACCATACAGTGGTTTCACAGGACAGGTTACAACTCAGAACAGGCCTCGCCATGGTCAAGTAAAGAAGTTGAATGCACATGCTCAGCGTCTTTGGGAAATAGACATAAGAGTGCTACCAGCATTGTTGCAGAGTTTGAAGGGGTGGGGGGTCATCCTGTCAGTGCTCAGACCATATGCCGCACACTGCATCAAATTGGTCTGCATTGCTGTTCTCCCAGAAGGAAGCCTCTTCTAAAGATGACGCACAAGAAAGCCTGCTGAAGACAAGCAGACTAAGGACATGGATTACAGGAACCATGTCCTGTGGTCCGATAAGCCCAAGATAACTTATTTGGTTCAGATGGTATCAAGCGAGTGTGGCACCAACTAGGTGAGGAGTACAAAGATAAGTGTGTCTTGCCTACAGTCAAGCATGGTAGTGGGAGTGTCATGGCCTGGGCCTGCATGAGTGCTGCATTCACTGGGGTGCTACAGTTAATTGAGGGAACCATTAATGCCAACATGCACTATGACATTTGAAGCAGAACATGATCCCCTCCTTTCGTAGACTGGGCCGCAGGGCAGTATTCTAACATGACAACAACCCCAAACACACCTCCAAGGTGACCACTGCCTTGATAAAGAAGCTGAAGGTAAAGGTGATGGACTGGCCAAGCATGTCACCAGACCTAAACCCTAATGAGCATCTGTGGGGCATCCTCAAACGGAAGGTGTGGGAGTGCAAGGTCTCTAACATCCACCAGCTCTGTGATGTCATCATGGAGGAGTGGAAGAGGACTCCAGTGGCAACCTGTGAAGCTCTGGTGAACTCTATGCCTATGAGGGTTAAGGCAGTGCTGGAAAATAACGGTGGCCACACAAAATATTGACACTTTGGGCCCAATTTGGACATTTCCACTTAGGGGTGTACTCACTTTTGTTGTCAACGGTTTATACATTAATGGCTGTGTGTTGAGTTATTTTGAGGGGACAGCACATTTACACTGTTATACAGGCTGTACACTTACTACTTTACATTGTAGCAGAGGGTAATTTCTTCAGTGTTGTCACATGAAGAGATATATTAAAATATTTACAGAAATGTGAGGGTGTACTCACTTTTGTAAGATACTGTATGTGACGTATGTAGATGTCCCATAACCCCAACCATTGAAAACACACTAACACGGTTACAACAGTATAACAAAGCTTTATTTCATACACAGAGCACAATCAGAAATTGTTAAGACTGTTTTGCCATAATTATTAATACCTTGATGTCAGTAAAATGTCTCCTGGTCAGGGAATGGAAAAAAGCAGATACTCCCAAATGGAGTGAGGTTGAAATAATAACTGAACGTAATAGACAGATAGAAATTGATTTTCAATATTTCAGTCCTTTAACATTTTGGAAGATTACAGATAAATGGGCCCTATGGGATCAGTATACTCACTAGTTTAAAGGTCTTTTGCACTCTCTCCCTTCCCTTTCCTCCACCAGTTCTGAATTTTAATTTATTATAAGACATCTATGTTGATTTGATTGTTTTGTATGTGTATGCAACTAATTATGCAAGATTCGTTTTATGTTTTATATCTGTGTTTTGAAAACAATAAAAAAGAAAAAGAAAAAAAAAGGAAATCAAAATGCATGTACAGCAGAGTGCTAAATACTATAACTGCAACAATATACTAACTCACGCAATTCCCATCTGCAAGCATTACTAACTATTAGCTAGGTCTCTGGATAATCAGCAATATGGGAAAATACCCATTAATACGGAGAGGACACAAAGATCAGCAGCCAGATTCAATGTTACTTACATCAGCCCCAAGGATCTGTTCTCAGACCGATATTGAGGTCAGGATCACATGATTCTCTAGTGCATATATTAATGCTGGCTGTTATTAACATGCCATTGTAAGACTTTGCAAGTCCTTTCCCATAGCGGTATTAGTCTACATTTAAGCTAACAACAATCATGACGTTGATGTATGGCTATATAATAGCTTTAATAATACCAAGGCACAGGCCCCCAATCTCTGTGACTGGCCGCCATCTCGCTGCTGGTGAGGGTGTGGGGGGCACGGGGAGGTACTCCCTCCAGGAGGCAGCGCACCTGCAGTGGTGGAGGCATGATGGAAGGAGAGGAGGAGCCGGGTTGCAGGTGGCCGGGGGTTGCCTCCGGGGTGCAGGACGAAGGCCTGCAGACCAGAGCACGTCACATGGCCTCCGCAGTCACTCCCTGGAATTAGCTCTGGTCCGTTTAAATCCTGAGCATCCCGGCCATGTAGGTCTCTGTCATTAGATGATGCATCCTCCCTTTTGCACCTTGCCATGCAGCGCATTGCCTCCTCATGATTGGCAGAGAGGCCTGGCCTGATGTTGGGGATGAAGGTGCCAGGGGTGTGATGAGGAGATGGGGAGGGTCTGTGGCCTGGCTGGAGTGAGCTGCAGTGTCTGCGGTGATGTGGTTAGGCCCAGTGATTGTGGTGGCGGCCAGTCCAATGCTCTGCTGTGGGGGGGGGGGGGGGCGAGGTGGTGCCTGGCTGCAGTCTTTATCGCTCCAGTGGGAGGGCCCTGGTGATATGCTCAGTCTTTGGAGGAGGAGGATAGTGGCGTCAAACCCTGCCGGTGTTGCTGGTGATCCTGATGGTGACCCCACTAGCCATATAAAAATCTCTGCCTCTAAACCTGGGCCCACGGGTCCGCTTCCTTCCTCCTCCCCCTGCACCAGTTCCTGCTAGGTGGGGGCTTGCTCCTCCACTTCCTGCTCCAATGGAGCCGACGTCCCCGCTGATGGCTCGCCACTGGACCCAGCCCTCCTTGTTGCTGAAAGAGAAAAGAGAGGTATATGTTATTAGTATCACATATATAGCGTTCAGTTCAAGAATGTTGGTCACTTTTGCGGGTTTGTCACGCTTTGTGAGTCCAGTTGCGGCCAGGATGTAAAACTACTCGGGTGGACGTAAAAATGAGCCCTAACCAGTAATTCTTCCCGAAAGGCAGTCACACCCAAGCCACTAACACTTAACCCAAGGCAGTAACACAACCGAAGACAGTAAGACTCAAGCACAAGGCCTATAAACTACACAGGGCGAGAGCCTTGCAATGAGTGAGTGCCTTGCATTGTGTGGCAAACAGCATTGCTAGCCTTACAATTGTACAGTAGACAGAGGGAGAGGCTGCAATGAGCACCGAAGGCGCTCAGCACTGTGCTTGCACTGAGCGCTGAAGGTACAGCATTCCCAGCCTTAAAATGTTATTCCCGTCATTTTTGATGGGCAAGTGTCTAGCAATGAATAATACATTGTTTTGTGTGCATCTGACATCTAGGCTTGAACCTGGATGATTCTCCTATTTGCAATTCAGATTAGCTATCATTTTCTAGTTGTGATCTATTCTTTGGTTCTTGGTCTTGATCGTTCTTGTCTCCTAATGCTATCTTGATTCCGGCTGCGGTCTGTAAGTGCATAGGCTGCAGTGGTTGATGACATCGAGTAGGACCACATTCTCCTGGTGCATCTAATTGGGGCCCTGTGCTTGCCCTTAGCCTCTTGCCCTCCCAACTGGTGATGGGGATCCTCACCTCCCTGACCTTTAACTGAGTCCTGTCACTCCCCCAAACTACCACTGTCCCCTCTTTCCCTCTCCTATGTGTCCCTGCTGCTCGGGCCAACCTGCCATCAGCCACCTACTCCTCTAAACTCCTGTCCTTCTCCTCCTTTCCACCACTCCTCTCTGCCTCCTCCTCCTCCCCACCACTCCTCTTTACCACTCCTCTCTGCCTTCTCCTTCCTATCACTACTTCCCATGGCCACCTCTCTCTCCTCTCTCTTCTCCTAGCCTCTCCTCTTCTCCTTTTCCCCACCTCTCCCCTCCTCTCTCCTCCCTCGAACTCAATCCAAAAAATAATAAAATGATAAATAAATATGTGTAACTGTTAATATATGAAGGGAAAAAAAATGTGTATTATGTGTAATTTAATAACTGTTGGGGAATGGGGTGTTGGGAATGAGATGGGTGGGAGTGTATGGAGTGCATATGTAGGGAGAATACATGTCTCTAATTGTTTTCTTTAAATTATGTGTATTGCAAATATGTGTAATCTGTAAATATGTGTACTCAAGGATTAAGTGTAAAATATGAAATAGTAGAAAATAAATGAACAAAACTGCAAATTACTCCTCTAAAATAACTCCTGCTCTCTCTTACTCTCCAAAACCACCAACACTTGGACCTGCGTGCTACTTCGAAAGAAAATACAACACAGTCAACGTATGGGCAGGTGGAATGCAAATGTATAATCTCCCTCTGTCAATCATCTGCGGCTAGACCACTTTCTATTGGATTAGAGGCCTGTGTCGCACTACGTTATATCGTGATTGGATCGTAACGTCCGATCGCATCTCGGACAGTTTTCAGCCGCAGGAGGGATTTACAAGCATGAGGCTTCGACTTGTAACTCGCGCCCTTAATTGAATAGCATTGAAATCAACCTGCAGACATACGGCCTACAGCGATTGAGTTGCGGGCTTGCAATTGAATGTGGCTCATAGTTTGCAAGGTTTGGTATCATCTTCTCGGTGGTGCTGTTTCTTGTCTAATCTTCTGATGACGAAGGTTTGTCCCAGATTCGGTGGTTGTCTAAATCCAAGAATGGGAGGTTTGAGGAATATATGTTTTAATTCTGAGTCCTCTGTTAGTATTGGTTGTAAATCCTTAAATATTTTGTGTATTTTTTCTAGAGGCGGATGGTTTGTGGTTACCAGAGGTGTATGTGAAGTAGTTTCTTTAGTATTGTATTATAACTGGTGTTCTTGGGCACATTAATGACAGATTGTACTGTCTGCGTAACACATGGATTATAACCTTTCTCCTTGAAGGACCTAGACAGTGTGTTTAAGTGTTTATCACAGTCATATGTGGTGATATCTGAGGCCTGACTATGAATAATCACTTGTTTAGTATGAGATGGATGGGAACTAGAGCTGTGGAGGTAACTGCATCTGTCCATAGGTAACATATACACGGATAAGTGGTGTGCCAATTGTGATGGATATGGTGGTGTCTAGAAAGCTCACCTATACATGAGTGTAATCCATTTTAAGTAGAATAGATGGGTGAAAGATATTAAAAAAATGTGGAAGTCTCTGAGGTTTTTTCTCCTCCTCTCCATATGATGAACAGGTGATCTATGTAATGGTGGTATCTATATGGCTTGTGAATATATGTGGACAAGGATCTCTGTCCCAGGTAAGCCATAAATAGTTACGTATAGACAGGGTATTGTGGCGCTATTTTTGGACCCATTGCTGCCCCATTATTTGTAGGTAAACATGTTTGGTGAAGATGAAGTAGTTATGGGTCAGGATATATTCTAGTAGTTTGGTAATGGTATGAGGGTTATATTTCTGGCTCTGTATGTGTGTTGAGAGAAACTTAAGGCATGCCTCAGTGCCATCTTTGTGTGGGATGTTGTTATACAGAGATCATCCATGGTGACAAGTATTTAAGACACTCAGTGGTGTCCTGTATATAGCTGCTGGTGTTTGTAACTAGTATCTTAAGGATATTTACAACAAGGCCAGATAAATGTTCAGTCGTTGTGTCCATACCCGTATTGGTCTCCCTGGGTTGCCTGGTTTATGAAACTATATAATATATATTGTTGTTGTGGTTGTTTAGTCGTGTCCGACTCTCTGTGACCCAATGGAGCACAGCACGCTAGACACATCTTATTTCAGGTTGTGCTAATCCATAAGGTTATCTTGGCAGACATACTGGGGTGGTTTAGAGTTCGCAGCTTCACAAACCCATTCACAGGAAGTAGATCAGCAGAAACCACAATGGGTAAATCACTGCAGTATACATGTATATATTAGTATAACTACAGGACTACAGTGGCCATTTGAAGGCTGGTTTTAGCCACTCTGACCGTGTCCTGACCATACAGACATTATATAGTTACTGTTACACGCGGTGACAATGACCACCAGGTTACACAATACCAGGTAAATACAGATATAAATGTCATGTTTAGTGATAGTATTAACACTGATCTTCACTTCTGCAATTGGAAGTTAATCGGCTGGAATTGAACATGTTACAGAATAAAAAAGCACTAGAGATATGGCGGCTCTGCACTAGACTTAGTGATGATCTATTATCCTCTGGGCCCTGTCCTGTGTAATATGTGTAAGCAGGTCTGTATCATTAGTATCTTTACTGGGAAATGTATAATTGTTGGGAAGTAATTAAAGTAATTAACAGGCAGCTGTACAGCCAAGGCCAGCAAGTGGGATGTTTGTCTGTCTGTGTATAAATAAAGATTTTGTAGTTTTGATGAATTGTAGTCCTTTACCTGCCTGTGATACCTCAGCTCCAGCTGTCGGCCATCTTGTGTTATATAACGTGTCTCTTTACCTCATATAAGTCACACTGGTGAGTTCTGTCACATTTATACAGATTTCTCCATCACATTTATACAGACAGTTTATAGTATAGATCTGTGTTGTGTATAAATCAGATCTGTGTCACACAATAAGTGCAGTTTAGATGGTGATTTCTTCTCTTTCCTCCTCACAAATGAAGCTCAACATCTCATGAGTTAAATGTGATATTATATGTCATATGTAATATATAATCAGTGCAATTAGGCAAATTACACCTGATAATTACAGTCATATTACTGAGGAGCTATTGGTTACATTCCTAAAATTACTTTTATTAAGAACTTCACTTGAAAATATGCAACATGTTGGAATAGAAATAGATCACCATCTGGACTCTGATTTATTACTCGCATTTGTATTTATGCTGCTGTGGAATCGGCCATTTGTTTGTTCAGTCAGCCATTTTGTGTTCAGTCAGCCATTTGTTTGTTCAGTCAGCCATTTTGTGTTCAGTCAGCCATTTTGTGTTCAGTCTGCCATTTAGTAGCTCAGCTGCCTGAGGTGTGAGCAGACTATGAATACACAGGAAGTTTGTTTCTGCAAAGTGAGTAAGGGGCAGTAACTACAGCCAGAGCTCCCAGTAGCATTAATGGGAAGCTCATTAGTTTACGCACCTTAGGAAGTAACATGCAGCAGCAGGCAAGAACACAACATGGGAACTATTGGAGGTGAAACCACTGTTAGACATGACACAAACACTAATCTCATGTTATATATATAAAATGAAATGCTGAGGTGTGAGTGACAGATTTAAGCACCTGAGAGGGGCAGTTGGGGGCGGGACTAGAATGTTGATGCAGTTTGAAGTTACTGGTCACTCATTCCTGGCACCATTTTGTGTCTCAGTATAAATGACTTTCTGTTAGTATTGGCTGCTATTAATCATTTCATGCTACTCCAAGAGTTACATCGTCACAATGGAGGTTCCCATAAGATATAGATTAATACTATAGGCATAACAAAGTACTTTATCACTTGTGTAATATTGTATTTTCTACTTCCAAGATCCCGTCTGTACCCCAGTGATACTATGAGCCCCTTTGCTGCGCCATTTCATCCTCTCTCCATTCTCTACTCACGCAGATACTCCAGACCTCATCTTGTTACTCTGCACCCGGCAGTTCCTGTCACAATATTTCAGGAGTCATTCTAGATAATGGAGGTAAGTGATACTACTGTGCATTTGTACGTGATTTATTGTTAGGTTTTAATGTGTTATTACAGTAGTCAGTGTTGTATTTAAAGGGCCACCTAATTCAGCACAATTTAGACCAAATCACAGTAAAGCATGATAAAATATGTTTTGAATGTTTAAAATACTGTATATACTCGAGTATAAGCCGACCCGAGTATAAGCCGAGGCACCTATTTTGCCACAAAATACTGGGAAAAATGAGTGATTTGAGTATAAGCCGAGTGTGGGAAATGTGCTGCCCCCTGTGTCCCTCTTGTGCCCTCTGTGTCCCCCTTTTTGTGTGCCCTTTTCTTGTATCCCCCTCTCTCTCCCCTGTGTCTCTTTTCCCCTCTCTCTCCCCTGTGTCTCTTCACCCCCTCCTACCTCCTCAACCCCCCACCTCAACCCCCCTCCTCATTCTCAACCTCCCTCCTCAACCCCCCTCCTCATTCTCAACCTGCCTCCTCAACCGATTTTGCAGACATGATCTAGGAGCTTTTGTTGGTGGATGAGCTCCATCAGGTGGAGGAAAGTATGGAAACACAGGAGGAGGTTACAGAACCTGACCCAAGGCCAGTTCCAGAGATGGAGCTTACTGCAGAGGAGGAGGATGAGGTATTCCAGAGATTCCAGGGGTGGCGGTCTGTCATTCCAGAGGCACAAGTGATGGCCGTCCGGACCCAACTAAGTTGTGAGGTACGGCTACAAAACAGAAAAGAGACTATCCATTCCTCTCTAGTATCCAAGGAGGGAAAAGATATAGGGGCAGCCAGACTAAAAATGGCATACAGCAGTGTCAAGCACTTCTGTGATAAGAAAGGGGACATTGGTGGTTTCCTACAGGACTATAAACATCTGTGTGACTTGCATCAAGTGCCAGAGAAGGAGTGGATTACACTGATGGCTAGCAGACTAAGTGGGACAGCTAGTGAGGCATTCAGGGCAATTTCCAAGGAGCAGAAGACCTATGCTGAGGCCCCTGGAGAGTGTTGCTAAACAGGTATGCTGTTACCCCTGAGACTTACCTGCACAAATTCTTAACATACACCAAGGGCCCCGGGGACACCTACTCTGAAGTGATGTGTCGAATGAGGCATGCCTGCCTCAGTTGGTGGAAAGGGAAGGGGGCAACCACATTTGAGGAAATTTTGGTTGTGGTCCTCATTGATCAATTGTATTTTATTTGCCCTGAGGGACTGAGTGCATGGGTACAAGATCGAGACCTCACTACAGGGGAGAAGGCTGCCCACCTAGCTGATCATTTTGGGGCTACCAGGGGTGCGACCAGGAATAGGGGCCCCAACAACACTAACTAAGGGGGACCCCCAGTCCAAGCACCATTCCCCGGCCGCCCTGTAGCCAACCGCTCTAACCCTGCCACTTTCCAAGATGGCAGCCAACCTCAGGTGACCACTGGAGTGACCCCACATCCCCACAGTGCTTACCAGCTCTTGTCCTGTCACTCTGAACACAAGGGGCAGGGGGGGGGGGTGCTATGGTTGTCATCAACCAGGGCACATGAAAAGAGAATGCCCCAATGTGCCGCCCAGGGAAAACAGACATTCCACTAAGCATGTCTACAATCTGGGGGAGTGGAATGTGGACCTTGAGGAGTCTGGAGTGATCCAGACCAGACCCAGAGAGGGGGATTTCTATCACCCCATCCATGCTGTGCAAACCAGTTCAGATAGCAACAGGAACCAGCATTTCCAAAATGTTTTGGTCCAGGGAAAGGAGGCAAGGGGATTTTGAGATACAGGAGCTGCAGTGACTGTGGTCCATCCGGAAATAGTACCACACACAGCCATGCTCCCTAAGATCATGGAGGTCATGGTGGCTGGAGGTCACAAATTTTCCATCCCAGTCACCCGCTTGCAGTTGGATTGGGGCACTAGGAAAGGAGTTTGTGAAGTGGGAGTTATGCATGGGCTCCCAGCTGAGGTTTTGTTGGGCAATGATTTGGGGCATCTAGAGAGCCGAGATGTCACTGTTGTGACCAGATTGCAAGCTGCCAAGGTCACCAGGGATGGTCTAAACGACGAGGATGAGACTGGGTACTGGGAAACTGGGTCTGGGTTTGGCTACTGTAGGAGAAGTGAAGGTACCCTTGGCTGGGGCTAGGCAAAGGGCTGACAAGCGAGAGAAGGGTCCTGAGGGAGATGAGTATGTGTGGGAGGAAGGATTGCTGTACAGAATTACCTCTGAACATGAGGGAGAAGGGATGAGAGAGGTAAAGAAGCAGATGGTTGTTCTCCAAAAGTTTAGAGTGAGATTGCTAGAGATAGCTCACAAGGTACCCTTAGCTGGTAACATTGGGGTGAAGAAGACACGGTTTCTCCTTACCTGGGTGTTCTACTGGCCGGGGGTGAACAGGGATGTTAATACTTACTGTAGCTCCTGTGATGCCTGCCAGCGACATGGCCGCTCCATTTCATAGAGTGGCTATTGACCTGATAGGACCCCTGGTGAGGAGCAGCAAGACTGGGAAGCAGTTCATTCTGACCATAGAAGACTATGCCACCTGATATCCTGAAGCTGTTCCCTTGTCTAAGATTTTGGCTACCAAGGTAGCAGAGGCTTTATTGAGGTTTTTTCTCCCGAATGGGGTTCCCTAAAGACATCCTGTCTGACCGGGGTACCCAGTTTATGCCTACAGTAACCCAACAATTATGGAAGTTATGTGGTATCAAACACCTAAGTTCCTCTCCATACATCCCCAGACCAATGGCCTTTGTGAGAAGTTCAATTGTACCCTTAAGAAAATGCTCTGTACTTTCACAGAGCAAGAGAAGGATTGGGAGTGTCTACTTCCCTACCTTCTCCTTGCCTACCGGGAACTACCACAGGAGTCCACGGGGTTCTCTCCCTTTGAACTCCTTTACGGTAGACAGTTAAGGGGACCTTTGAACGTGATCAGAGAAGCATGGGAAGGTGACTATGGACAACACCAGGTTTCGGTAGCCTGATAAGTCCTAGCTTTTAGGGAGAAACTAGCCATGTTAACTGGTTTGGTTAGGGACCACATGCAAGTGGCCCAAGCCAAAGCCAAGAAATACTATGATAGGGGAACCAAGGAGAGGGAACTGGAGGTAGGACAAGAGATTTTGATGTTACTCCCACATCCCCAGGATAAGCTCAAGGCAATGTGGGAAGGGCCCTACCCAATTACTAAGAAATTGAACCTCCATACATATGTGGTAATGGTAGACCCAAGAGAAAGGTCACAAGGGTGGCCCACATAAACAGGCTGAAATAATACCAGAGACGCCCCCAACATTTGCTAGTTATTTGTCTGCCTACCGGCAGTGACCCAGAGGTAGAAGTCCTACCTGACCTGTTAGCCCCATCTGGGATTAACAATCAGATGGAGGTGGTAGGACAGTCCTTAAATTTAATTGCAGCCCTCCAAAGGCAGCTGGTGGAAATCCTGCCCCCCTACCAAGCCCTATTCTCTAGATTGACTATTCCCCCAAAAAAATTTCAGTGGGCCAGGGCTGAAGTACAGTATTTAGGTCATTGGGTGGGCAGTGGGCGGATTAGGCCAGAACCAGCCAAGGTATAGGGGATAGCTGCATGGCCCACCCCCCAAACTAAGAAACAGGTAATGGCTTTCCTGGGGACCACAGGTTATTACAGAAAATGTACCCCTGACCGACTTGACAAAGAAGAGGATGCCCAGGATGGCGGACTTGATCCCTGCTTGTGAGGTTGCCTTCCGGGCCTTGAAGGATGCTCTCCTGTATTAGATGCTCCTGACTATCAACGGCCCTTTATTGTACAAACAGATGCTTCCATGTATGGACTGGGGGCTGTGTTAAATCAAAAGGATGAGCAGGGATGTGAGCACCCTATTGCATACCTCAGCCAAAAGCTGCTACCCAGGGAGGTGGCATATGCAGCAGTTGAAAAGGAGTGCCTGGCTGTGGTATGGGCCAGCAAGAAGCTACAACACTATTTTTATGGGAAAGAATTTACTGTGGTTACTGACCATAATCCCCTGTGTTGGTTATCCAGGGTGGCTGGGGATAATGGTCGTTTACTGAGGTGGAGCTTGGCCTTACAGACTTATAATTTTGCCATTCAACACAGATGAGGAAAGGTCCATCAGAATGCGGATGCACTTTCCAGACAGGAGGACAAGTAAAAGCAGTGTAGTTAAAAAATTATCTGTCAGGATGATCCTCTATGCTACACTAATAAGAAGAAGCTGTCATAACCAGATGGACAGCTGGACATGGAGCGCATAAAGTACTGTTACGGGTTCTGGGTTAACATGTATGTGTTGGTTTTTATGTACTGTGATCAACCATTTTGTCTAGCTGGGGCCTGTTGACTGGTTCTTGACCCCAAATTACATAAACTCCCCAGATGTCTTGACAACAAGAATTACTAACACTCCTGTCACTTTCCCCTCCACGACCTGAGCAGAGCAGGTCACATAGTATAAACACAGGCTCTTGCAACATATCAAAGCATAATACATTTCCAGACCCCTCTATCTGGTCTAAGTGGGGTCGTAAAAGTGAATCAGCCTCCTACTAATTACCCCCTTCCCAAGCCTGAGACAGCTGGTGTGAGTAAAGATATGTCAGCCAGGAAAAACACGCCGGTCAATAAAAGGAGGGGCGGGTCTGATAGGAGTTAGCCTGTGTTGGTGGGGAAGGTGTTGTAAAAGATACTGGATCTGAAATAATAAACTGAGTCTGCTTGTAATACAGAAGGATATGGATGTTTTTTTTGTGTCCTAAACCCGGGGATGTAAGAGAGACAGTTTAGACATACATGAGCATTGTGTATGATTTAATCTGGAAAGATAACAGAACTATGGCAATGGATCCTATCTGATACTTTGCTCCTTCACACTGGGAGAACTCTGCTGACCTGGATTCCTGACAGTCCTGGGTACTGCTATGCTATGCTGAATTAAATGCTGCTTAAAGGGATTTTCAAAAGAACCCTTGGTCCTACAGTGGCAGAGTAGGATCATTACACCCTCCTCATACGATAAATACACTGATGTACACACTTTTTATATATATATATATATATATATATATATATATATATATATAGTTAGCTAGACAGGTAAATAGAAAGATATAGATAGATAGACCCACTCCCATTATATATATTATAATATTACTATACCCTGGTATATGTTCTTGTCTTTATCCCACTCGCATCTGGTAACCAGTCACAGACAAAAAACCCACTATAGAGAGACAGATAGAGAGCTCCACTACCATCACTCTGTAGTTTATATATATATATATATATATATATATATATATATATATATATAGTATAATATCATAACGTTGGTTTATTTGTGTAAAGTGCTACTGTAGATGCGTAATGTTGTGATTTGTAAGGTCGAAGTGTAAAGTAGCGTTGTTTGTCTATGTGCTACGTGGTTCGCGAGTATTTTGTCGTCCTTTGTAATAGTGTATTTTGTACCTCGTACGTTCCTGTGTGAAAGTGCTACACGGTTGGCGGTGTGTTGCGCGGTCCAGGGTCGTGTAGCCTCGTTTAAATTTTTTTCGGCCGCTATTTTTTCTCTCGCTTGAACGATTTACCTATACGGCTGTGCTGCGCATGTAATCACCTAAGTGCTCCAAGTTTAACGGCTCGCCTCGCCAAGTTTAACGGATCGCCTCGCTATCCGCTCATCGCTAAGTCGTATATATGTATGTATGTATAGATATAGTTAGATAGGTAAAAAGATAGATATAGAATAGATAGATAGACCCACTCCCTTACATATAATATAATATTACTATACCCTGGTATATGTTCTTGTCTTTATCCCACTCGCACCTGGTAACAAGTCACAGACACAAATAACCCGCTATAGGTAGACGGACAGCTCCACTCCGATCACTCTGTATAATATATATAGTATAATATCATTATATCCCGGTATCTGCTCCTGTCTTTCTCCCACTCGCACCTGATAACCAGTCACAGACACAAATAACCTCCTGTATTATCTCCTGATCACTAATTGGAACATTAATCACTTTATTTACCTGCTCAGAGCTCGCACACACACCGGATCTGCGAGAGGCCGCAAGCGCTAATAATAAACCGGAAGTGACTAGTCACTAAACTTCAAGTCCCAGAATGCTCAACAGCACATGCAGGAGCCGCTCGACACATTAGGTGGCGGGTCTCTAATGTAATCTTGTTTCCATGGTGACACTATGTATATAAATATGTCTCTAACTCTGCCCATGCAAATGTAAAGATTGGACTGATTTTTTTATTGTATTGATCTGCCAAGCAACTACCGATGTCACCGCTTTTGCAATTATGTTATTGGCCAGGACTGTTTCTCATGTTATTGCTCCTCTGTAATGTGTGTATTACAGTCACTGTGTGAGACATCTATGTGGAGCTGCACAGACCTGGGGATCCAAGTGATAAACGTTACATTACTTGGAGGGAGGGAGTTAATGTGTTCACTTTTAGTGTATATATTTATATATTGTGGTAGGGAGGATTATCTCTTAGGACCTGGATTTTTTTTGTAAACTTGATATACTATAGATGGCTTCATATATACATTAGACAGGCAGACAGACAGATATGCGTCTTTACATTTAGTGGATATATGTATATATTTAAACTTTATATTCTAGATGACTTCTTACTTATTTACGTATATATATATATATATATATATATATATATATATATATATCATTATCTTCACTAGATCTATATGATTATACCATGGAATTTATTAAATCGATGTACACAGGTAATTAGCCTATAGAAGACTATTAGTCCTCCTCACATAATGGAAGTCCTTGTGGTGTCATTATATCTATGTACACCGGTAATTAGCCTATAGAAGACTATTATTCATCCTCACGGAATGGTCCTTGTGATGTCATTAGTTGGAAGCTTAGTAACAAGATGGTGATCTGATCTGAAATCTTAATGACTTTATACATTTTTACCTTACGTGTAATGGCAAAATATATACTGGTTATTGAAATTTTATGGTGTGTGTTCTGGAATATACCGTATTTTTCGCCCTATAAGACGCACCTGCAGATAAGACGCACCTAGTTTTTAGAGGAGGAAAACAAGAAGAAAAAAAATTCTGAATCAAACACAAATACACTTCACACACAGATACACACCTACATTACACACAAATATATATATATATATACACACATACACACACATACATACATATACATACACACATACATATACATACATACATACATATACATACACATACATACATATACATACACACATACATATACATACACATACATACACATACATACACATACATACACACACATACACACACACACATACACACACATACACATACATACACACACATACATACACATACATACACACACACACACACACACATACACACATACACATACTGCAGCATTTGGGAGCCCTTGACCCTCCCTGACCCTCCTGATCCTCACCTTTCTTCTGATCTCGGCCATCTTGATCTCACCCCAGCGCTTCCTACCAGCACTCCTCGTGTACTGCAGCGTTGCGTGTGTGACGTCACTAGGACGCACTGGCCGACGCAATGCATGCTGCTGGTGCTGTAGGAAGCGCCAATCAGGAGTGGGAAGAGATCAAGAGGACAGAGAGGCAGTTTGAAAAGGTATATTCGCCGTATAAGACGCACCAACTTTCCTCCCCCAGTTTTGGGGAAGAAAAAGTGCGTCTTATACGGCGAAAAATACGGTACTTAACCTTAACTTAAAATAAATTTACACCATGAAGGAAAGAGAAGTGGAAAGCTAGTGAGCGGACACACCTAACCACTATTTCCCCTAAACACACCAAACCCTCAGTTTCCCTGCTTAAAGGGTACCATTGTCCGCTAACCATCCTCATCACCCTCCTCGAGGTTCCCCGCTTAGTGGAGACCTTCTCGCCAATAAACCAGTCTTTAGATTTCTGGTCCAGAATCAGGGTTAGACCTTTCCCGCTTGTCCAGACCATCTGGCTCTAGTGTACACAGTATCCTAACAAACCCCTGCTGTGTCCACACACTGACTGGAGATGTGTGACACCGTGGGCTATAGTCACATCAGCATCAAACTGGGGAAAGAAACAGTCTGCCACTGTTTCCTTGGAGACCTAGCCCAAGAGGGTTGTCAAACTGGTATTTACCCAATGAAGTGGCTCAAGGAAAGGACAAATACTGTATAAAAAGGTGTCTGGGGAAAAAAAATGCTCTGTTTGTGACACATTTGCATGGTGTGTTTCATTTAGAGGGTAGGCGTTTATTATTTTTTTAATCAGAAATGAATTTCTCCAGGTTGTCCTATAACCTGGTAACTTGTCCTAAGAATCACAACTTGTCCTAGAATCCGGTTAATCCGTCCTGTGTGCGGGATACAGAACCTAGTCATCCTGTGGGTATGATTGATCACCTTGGACTTTTTAAGCCCAACAAAGAGTGAGTTGTGACATTGTGGTTTATCTCTAAATCCACTATTCTCCTCTTTCCCTCATGGTGTCCAATGATCACCTCTGAGTCTGTCCATGTAAGTGACTATCCAATATGGCAGAATAGGATAGTGCTGGGCCTAACAGAGGGACTCTAGTCAGAGGAAAAGGTATAAACACGCACCATGTGTGACACAAGGGAAACTTAACACTTTACACCTCATAAAGCATTTTTATGGTAACTATAAAACATCTATACATTAGTGTAGGGATATAATGTAATAAAGAGTATGAATATATATATATATATATATATATATATATATATATTATATATATATATATATATATATACACAGTACATATGAACAAGACAATTAAACATTTTAATACTATGATGGTTACGGCAATTGAATATTAATTAAATAAATTGTAAATTTATTTTAAGTTAAAGTTAAGTATTTTCCAGAACATACAACATAAGATTTCAGTGACATGTATATATTTTGCCATCACATGTAAGGTGAAATGTATAAAGTCATTAAGATCTCAGATCAGATCACCATCTTGTTACTAAGCTTCCAACTAATGACATCACAAGGACTTCCATTATGTGAGGAGGACTAATAGTCTTCTATAAGGCGAATTACCTGTGTACATAGATATAATAAATTGCATGGTAAAAAACATAAATATCTAGTGAAGATAATGATATATATACAGATAGATACATATATATGTATGTGTATATTGTGATGGAGTGCCATTAGGGGTCACAAGAGAGCTCTGTAAGACTTCTCCCTTGAGAATAAAAAGAGTTAAATTCATTCAGTTATCAGTGGCTAAATGGAAGCAGCCTGGCGGTGAACTGCTTTTAAAAGCAGCAGAGAGATGGGTGGAGACTCTCTCACTTAGGCTTGGGCCTAAGAGCCGTGGGCTGTGTGTGTTGCAGGAGGAAGCCCTGAACAGCTCAGCTGCCTCTGGGATCCAGAGAGCTGGGATTTGTGCTGGAGCGAGACAGTCAGGAAGGCTGCGGAGTTCCAGAGTTTGCGCACAGAGAAGACCTCTGTCATATTGGAGATATTCCACTGAGATAGGATTATCTGGAGACACCATCCCTAAGAAGCCGGAAGGAACAAGGGATAAAAGGTTGGTGCCAATGCATATTATTCTCATTGTATCCAGAGAAGGATTACAAAGGTCCCAGGGAGAAGAAGAGTGCATTGAGAGTAAGAGTTCCTCATTACAAGAGGGTGACAAGGGCCCTATGCTTCACAAACAATTAATAGAAGCTGTAGAGGAAAAGGCAAATAAGAGACTGTATGTTTCCTGGCCACAAGGTGGAGATATATCACAAATAAGAGACTGTTTGCATCCTGGCCACAAGGTGGCACTCCCTGTCACAGATAAGCTGCGCAGGATATAGTCAGGGCGTTCCTGAGTATAGTAAGCACGTTTATGTAGGGTTTTATTTTATCGCTGAATACAAGCACTATTGTTTTGTTCTGTTTATGCTACCCAATAAACAGCAGTAAAAATCTGACAAGCCTGCTGTGTCTTCCTCCCTGGGTAAAAGAGATAAGAAAGTGCAGGACGCAACCCCGCCAGAAGGGGGCGCTCTGCCACAGTTGGTGTCAGAAGTGGGATGCTAAATTGTCTGTATTAAGAAGACAGCCCACCTTACAAGATGTCCATGGAGGAACTAGTGAAAGCCCTGGTAGATGCCACTGCACGCCAGAAAGTGGGCGGAGCTTGTCAGCAAGAATGGCAAAAAGTAATTGCAGCGGACGGAGCCCATGCTGCAAAAGAGGGTAAACTAAGAGGTGCTGCTGCATGTTTGGGCGAGGTGACAGAGAAGTGGCGGCGACAAGCAGAGGAGGGAATAATCTGCATGAGAGAGGCCACAGAGAAGTGGCAACGACAAGCAGAGGAGAGAATAATCGGCATGAGAGAGGCCACAGCTGCTCAGCAAGAGTATAATAGAAAGTGGGCCATCCAGTTAGCCCAGAATGAATCTATACTGGAAAAATATAGAAAAGATGCGGCCAGAGTTAGAGCCAATGAACTTCTTTTGGAGCTGACAGAGGATGATGATGTGATCATATACCTCACCATTTTTGAGAGAACAGCCATTAGGGAGGCATGGCACAAACGGTATTGGGCCAGCCTCATTGCCCCGTATTTGACGGGCGAAGCTCAGAAAGCTTATCTGAGCCTGAATGAAGAAAAGAAAGAAAACTATGATGACCTCAAAGCTGAGATCCTTGCCAGAGTTGGAGTTACCCGGGATGTCAGAGCACAAAGAATCAGTACCCAGAAATATAAGAACAAAGAGAACCTGAGTTGTAATAAGGAGAAGTTACAGTACCGAGGGGAAGTCTCCCAATTTGGACAGGCCCCTACCTGTCTGTGGGAAAAATCTGATGATAGAAGATGGAATACCAAAGAAAAGCATGCCCATCTCTACCACAGGCCAGAGTACGGGTTCCCTGATGAGAGGATGAGGAAAGACTCCCAGAATGAACAGAAGGCGTACTTTACAGCCAGCATAAAGGCACTGGGGGTGCAACAAGCTAGCCGGAGAAGTGCTCCTATACTTCAACCACACGAGAAAGGTGCGACTGGCATGACAAGGAGAGATTTCCATCCAAATATTATGGACACCCCATTGGAGCTTGGCGTTGAGAAGTCATTTGGTGATATTGTCCAAGATAGACAAGCAAGGAACTGGCGGGCTGACAGAGGAGCCGCCACCGAGACGGCAGGAGCCGCCACCGAGACGGCAGGAGCCGCCACCGAGACGGCAGGAGCCGCCACCGAGACGGCAGGAGCCGCCACAGAGACGGCAGGAGCCGCCACAGAGACAGCAGAAGCTGCTGATGAGAATGCAGAGTGCACAAAAGAAACTGCAGAGACAGTAACCGATATTGCTGAGAAAGCAAAAGAGCCTGCTAGTGCAGACAGAATGGCCTTAGAGGAGGAGAAACGGCATTCTTTAAGGCTCCAAGGACAATTTAAAGTCAAGCTTGAGGAGCTTCAGATGAGAGAGCAGGAGATGAAGAAAGAAATGGAATCTGTTATCCAGTCCAAAAACAGGAAGGTTCAAGAGTTGCACAAGCAGCTACATGAAATGGAAGCAGAGAAAAATGTCTCCATGGATAACTTCTCACGTCAGAAGAGTGAGCTGGAATATAGTCGTGAGAAAGAGGAGAGACTGATTCTGAAACTGGAGACAGCAGCACACACAGTAAAAAGACTGGAAGAAGATATTGAATCGGAAAGAGCAGCCCATCGGGAGTCTAAGGTTAACTCTGAAGTTATCCAGTTGCGGATCCTGGACCTTGAGTCTTCACTTCAAGTGGAAAAGGCCAGCTACTCGCAAAGTGCATCCGACTTAGAGATGATAAAAAACCAGTTCAGAGAAGTGGAAGCTGCTTATAACAGAGAAAAGAAACGGGCTGACCGCAATGCAGAAAAACTCAAGGAGTACACACTGTCCCAGATAGGACATATGACGCAGAGCATGGAGATGTGTCATACCAAACCAGACCAGCGAGAGGTAAAGATGATGCAAGACTATATTCCTGAATGGCGGAGGATGCCTGCCTTTGAGGACTACAGAGTGTCCTACAGGAATGAGAAACTGATGCCAATTTGGGAGCAGAGGAAGAATACTCCCAAGTCTAAGCTGGAAAACATGGGGGACATCCTGAAGATGGAAGGATTGACCCAGGAAGTAGCTGAAATCACTGCTAGGTGTACAGCCCTCCAAGTACAGATCACCAAGCTAGAACAAGAGAAGAGCTCCACCAATGCAGAACTAGAAACCCAGAGAGCCCGGTTTGATTCTGAGAAACTGCAGCTAGAGGGAATAATTACCAATCTGCAGACATCCCTTTCAGAGAACACTGTACAGAAGGAGAGACAAGACCAAGCGGCTCAAACTCAAGAGGAGCAGCTGATTTGTCAAATAACCACGTTGAAAC
>CM050170.1:55498070-55508070 GCA_027410445.1 Discoglossus pictus
GACAGATCAGGATCACATGTTGAAGTGTGAGGATAATTAGTGTATATTTTATAAGACATGACATGGAGGGCCAGATTGTGCTCCCTATAGGATGCCCCTCTGTATTTTAAATCAATGGTATAGATATATATACAGGTTTGCTTTAGAACAAGAGGATGCAAGGCTGTGCTGGAATGGACAAAGAAGGCAGAATGATGCATCCATATTATTCAGTTATTTAAGATATTAGGACAGAATAGTCCAGAAAGCATAGCATAGTGATAAACCTGTTAAGAGAAGCAAATATAAATGTATATATTGCTAAATGTGTTCAATTAAGGAGAGAGTTGAGTATAATGATTGATGCAGTGAACATTAATCAAATAGCAGGAGGAATAGATCTACTCTATATGTTCAAGAGGAGATTGTTAATAAAATAAGAATATATAGAAAAGATTTCTTATGAACTATAATAGTATTCTGAAAGGTCCAGATTGTAATAGAAAAATAATAAAATCCCTGATAGAGTGATATATATTATTCAGGGATTTTTTATTATTTTTTATTATTACAGTAAGTCATGGGAAGTTAAATATATGGAGTGTAAGAGAACCCTTCATTTAAACCGTCAGGGTTCACTGCTTTGAGTAGATATATCCATTTTGTTTCGCGTTGTAACAATTTCATTCTATTATCGCCCCCTCTTGGTGAAAATGTAATTCGGTCGATAATATGAAAATGTAAGCCGACTATTAAGATGATATAGTCTTATATGACGGGCAATTGGAGTGTCCAGATTATTTTTGATGGATAGTATATGTTCCAAAATTCTTCGTTGGAACTGACGTTCTGTTTTGCCTACATAAATTAGATTACATGGGCAAACCATAATATATACTACAAAGGTAGATAGGCAATTAAAAAACTCTTTTTGGGGGTATATCTGACCTGTTTTTGGATGCAAAAATTCCCGTTCTGGTTTAATGAAGGGACAGGCCTTACAGCGTCCGCATCTGAATAGTCCTTTTGTTGAGAGCCAGTTCTTTTTTGGCTGGCTATTTTCATCAAAAATGTGGCTATTGGTCAGCATATTGCCAATATTTTGTCCTCTCTTGTATGTAATTGAGACGTGTGTAGTTAGGTGCCTTTGCAGTATAGGATCTTCAATTAAGAAGTGTCAATGTTTTTCAAGTATTACATAGTTACATAGTTACATAGTAATTAAGGTTGAAAAAAGACTCTCAGTCCATCAAGTTCAACCTGTTAAGATCTCCTCTGATCTGCAATATGCGGATTAGTTATTAATTAAATTATTGATTAAATAATTATTAATAGTATAGTATTGGAGGATGAATAAAGAGTTAGTCCATCAAGTTCAACCTTTTTAGATCTCTATTGATCTTTTTAATGTGGACTATTTATTATTATTGTTAATTGTTAATTGATCCAGAGGAAGGCAAACAGAAAAAAAAAACATTGAAACTTTGCCAATTGTCTCATAAGGGGAAAAAAAAGCAAAATTCCTTCCTGACCCCAGAAACTGGCGATCAAATTTCTCCCTGGATCAATATTCCTTGCTAGTTATCTAGGATAGCCTTGAATGCCCTCTTTATTCAGAAATATATCTAACCCCTTTTTGAAGTTGTCTATCGAATTCGCTGTCACCACCTCCTTTGGTAGAGAATTCCACAGTTTAACGACCCTAACTGTGAAGAACCCTTTTCTTTGTTTAAGGTGAAATCTTTTTTCCTCTAACCTCAACGGATGTCCTCTTGTCAGTTGAAAATCTCTTGCTACAAAAAGTTCACTTGACAAAGCCTTATATTGTCCCTGGATGTATTTATATAACGTAATCATATCTCCTCTTAGACGCCTTTTTTCTAGCGAAAATAAGTTTAATTTTGTTAGTCTTTCTTCATAACTTAGCCCCTCCATTCCCCTTATTAATTTTGTAGCCCTTCTCTGTACTTTTTCCAGCTCTAAAATGTCTTTTTTATGAGATGGTGCCCAAAATTGTACTCCATATTCCAAATGAGGGCGTACTAGAGATTTGTATAGTGGCAGAATTATATCTTCTTCCCTGGCTTCTATACCCTTCCTAATACATGCTAATATTTTATTTGACTTCGCAGCCGCTGCTTGGCTTTGAGCACTGTTACCTAGGCGGTTGTCCACTAGTACTCCCAAATCCCTTTCAATATCTGATACCCCTAGATTTGCTCCATTAAGATTATAGATTGCTTGGCTATTGTTTCTTCCCAAATGCATAACCTTACATTTATTTGTATTAAATCTCATCTGCCATTTAGCCGCCCATTTCTCTAATTTATGCAAATCCTTTTGTAGGGAAAGTACATCATTATCTGATTTTATTACCTTGCACAACTTAGTGTCATCAGCAAAAATGGAGACACTACATTCGAGTCCTACTTCAATGTCATTAATAAATATGTTAAAAAGGAGAGGACCCAATACTGAGCCCTGAGGAACCCCACTTATCACATTCGACCAATCGGAGTATGTTCCATTTACAACAACCCTTTGCTTCCTGTCTTTTAGCCAGCTCTCGATCCATGAGCAGATATTTACTGCAATTCCTGTATCCCTTAGTTTGCTCACTAGTCTTCCATGTGGCACTGTATCAAATGCCTTTGAAAAATCTAAAAAGACTACATCCACTGAGTTGCCCTGATCCAAGTTCCTACTAACCTCCTCATAAAAACTAATTAGATTGGTCTGACACAACCTTTCCTTCATAAATCCATGTTGACTGCTACCTATGATCCTGTTCAAATAGACATATTCTTGTATTCTGTCCCTTATTAAACCTTCTAAAAGCTTCCCAACTACAGAAGTGAGGCTCACTGGTCTATAATTCCCCGGATTTGCTCTAGATCCCTTCTTAAATATAGGTATCACCTCTGCTTTTCTCCAGTCATCTGGTAGAGACCCTGTAGTGAGTGAGTCTTGAAAGATTAGATATAATGGTTTGGCTATTACAGAACCCAGCTCCCTCAGTACCCTTGGATGTATTCCATCAGGACCTGGGGCTTTATTAAAATGTATTTTCTCCAACCTCTTTTGTATTTCTTCCTGCGTTAACCAATTATTTAGTAAAGGTAGTGTAGCCCCATTATGCTGCGGTGTCCCAACCACTGGTACCTCCCTTGTGAAAACCGACGAAAAGAACCTATTTAGCTCATCTGCCTTTTCCTGGTCACTAATTATCAGATGGCCTGTGTCACATTGTAATGGTCCTATCGATTCCTTCCTGGCTTTCTTCCCATTAATATTTTTATAAAATATTTTAGGGTTAGTCTTACTTTCCATTGCAACTGACTTCTCATTTTCTATTTTAGCCAGTCTAATAGCCCTTTTGCAAGCCTTGTTGATTTCCTTATAGTCACATAAAGCTGACTCTGTTCCCTCCTTCTTGTATAATTTAAATGCATATTTCTTTTTCCTCATCATGATCTTTAAGTCATTGTTAAGCCACATGGGATGTGATTTACTCCTATTCATTTTATTTCCAGATGGTACATGCTGATGAGTATGTTTATTTAGTAAGGATTTGAATGTTGTCCATTTATTTTCAGTATTCTTCCCTGTAAGTTCTTTGTCCCAGTCTATATGTTGTATTGCTGCCTGTAGCCCATTAAAGTTAGCCCTTTTGAAATTTAGAGTTTTTGTTGGCCCCTTACAACTCTGTTTTTTGTATTCAATCTCAAATGAGACTGTGTTGTGATCACTGTTCCCCAAGGGTTCCCCTATTTTTACATTTGATATTATATCAATATTACTTGTGATGACTAAATCCAAGATGGCCCCATTTCTAGTAGGTTCTTGTATTACCTGGGCCAGATAATGATCCTGAGTGTACTCAAGAACCTGCTCCCCTTAGCTGAGCTGCTGGTCTCGTTTATCCAGTTTATATTAGGGTAATTAAAGTCTCCCATTATTAGAACTTGCCCACGCTTAGCTGCATTTCCAATCTGTAACAATAATTGTATTTCCTCACTTTCAGCTATATTTGGGGGTTTATAGCATACTCCCACCAATATGCGTTTAGAATTAGCTCCTCCACTATTTAGCTCAACCCACAAGGATTCAATGATGCCGTTAGTGCCAGCATAAATATCTTCTCTGACTATAGGCTTAAATTCAGGCTTAACATAAAGACAGATCCCTCCTCCTCTTTTACCATTTCCCCTATCTTTCCTAAATAGGTTATAACCATCCAGATTAACAGTCCAGTCATGAGATTCATCCCACCATGTTTCCGTAATGCCTATTAAGCCCCATTTTTCTTGTACTGCTAATATTGCTAGCTCATCCATTTTCCCAGGCAAACTTCTTGCGTTTGCAATCATACACTTTATGTTGCTATGGCTCTGCTGTTGTGAAGTGCCTGCCACTGTATTTGAGGCCCCTATTAATACCTCCCTACTTTCTATTGTAACCCTCCCCCCTTCTCCTCCCCCATGGGTAACTGATTCATCCCTTTCCCTCTCTACCCTATTTACCCCAATACTTCTATATAGTCCATCCCCCCCCCACCTACAAGTTTAAAAACTCCCCCAGCCGTTCTACCATCCTATCCCCTAGCACAAAAGCGCCCTCATCATTAAGGTGCAATCCATCCCTGCTATAGAGATTGTACCCAAGTGAGAAGTCAGCCCAGTGCTCTAAAAACCCTCTGCACTGCACCACTTTTTTAGCCACGCATTAACCTCCCTAAGCTCCTTCTGCCTCCCTGGGCTAGCACGTGGCACTGGTAGTATCTCAGAAAATACTACCTTGGAGGTCCTTGCTTTAAGCTTATTCCCTAATTCTCTAAAATCATTCTTTAGGACGCTCCATCTTCCACTAACTTTGTCATTGATACCAATGTGTACCAAGACCGCCGGTTCATTACCAGCCCCTCCCAATAATTTATCCACCCGATCCACAACATGCCGAACCCGAGCACCCGGGAGACAGCAAACTGTTCGATTGCTGGGATCTGGGTGACAAATTACCCTGTCTACCTTCCTAATAATAGAGTCCCCTACCACCAAAACATGTCTGTTGCTCTGCCTATTCTGCCCTCCCTCTCCTCCAGTAGAACTGTTCTCCCGGCTGTTAGAGGGAACAGCTCTATCTGGCATTGCTATTCCTGAATGGACATCCCCAACAGTTTCACTCAATCTGGCAAATCTGTTGGTGTTTGCCAACTCAGAACTGGCCTGCCTCCTCCTGTTCCCCCTGATTCCCCTTCTAACTGTAACCCAGCTACCTCCCTGGCCATCCTCACTAGCCCCAGCTCCTCCCTCCATACTAGGCCCAGCTAAACTGTGCTCCGTGAGCACCAACTCCCTTTCCAGTGTGACAATATCATGAAGTGTTGCAATTCTCCTCTCCAGATCTTCAATTTGAGCTTCCAAAGAGGCAACATGCTCACACCTGTCACAGAGGTATGGACTCTGGATCATCTGTTCCAGTAGTGCATACATTTGGCAGGATGTACACTGAGTGAGGTTTCCACTGGACTGACTCATGATTATCAGTTACAAAAATACAGTGAGAAAACAAATCAATGTATTTGTAAAAATATTTATTTTCCACACCTTAAACCAAACAAAACAGAAACAATATGTACGTTTGTTTTCAGTTTTTTCTTATAATACCCCTTATTTGGATTTCCTCCTTTTATTTAATCTCCTACACACCAACTACACTTACACTAGAAATGATTGCAAGCTCCCAAGCTCTCCCTTCCCTTGTCAAAATAGACCCCGCCTACTCGCCTGTACAATGATAAAAGAGCACAGGATAGAAAACACTGTCCTGCCCCACAGAACCGATTCAACAGAAAACAACAAAATACACACAGATATAACTTACACAGGCATACTCACCTGTACTCTGATTACTTCAACAGACAGAAAACTGTGCACTGACTTAGAGCAGATTCAAACAGAAACTCACACAAATGCACCCAGATATAACTACACAGACCAAGCCACACCCACTCTCACCTGTACACTGATTAATGCAACAGACAGAAACTGTGCACTGACTTAGAGCAGATTCATAAAAAAGTATTGATTTAATTTCTTTATGGTTGCTCCCAAACATCTCTCTGGAACAACAATCAAACACGCTGTCAGAAGCTGTGCTGAAGTCTCTCCACTATCTGTGGGCCTCAGTCTCTCTCTCACACTCTCTCTCTGGAACAACAATCAAACACACTGTCAGAAGCTGTGCTGAAGTCTCTCCACTATCTGTGGGCCTCAGTCTCTCTCTCACACTCTCTGTCTGGAACAACAATCAAACACACTGTCAGAAGCTGTGCTGAAGTCTCTCCACAATCTGTGGGCCTCAGTCTCTCTCTCACACTCTCTCTCTGGAACAACAATCAAACACACTGTCAGAAGCTGTGCTGAAGTCTCTCCACTATCTGTGGGCCTCAGTCTCTCTCTCACACTCTCTCTCTGGAACAACAATCAAACACACTGTCAGAAGCTGTGCTGAAGTCTCTCCACTATCTGTGGGCCTCAGTCTCTCTCTCACAATCTCTCTCTGAAACAACAATCCAACACACTGTCAGAAGCTGTGCTGAAGTCTCTCCACTATCTGTGGGCCTCAGTCTCTCTCTCACACTCTCTCTCTGGAACAACAATCAAACACACTGTCAGAAGCTGTGCTGAAGTCTCTCCACTATCTGTGGGCCTCAGTCTCTCTCTCACACTCTCTCTCTGGAACAACAATCAAACACACTGTCAGAAGCTGTGCTGAAGTCTCTCCACTATCTGTGGGCCTCAGTCTCTCTCTCACAATCTCTCTCTGGAACAACAATCAAACACACTGTCAGAAGCTGTGCTGAAGTCTCTCCACTATCTGTGGGCCTCAGTCTCTCTCTCACACTCTCTCTCTCTGGAACAACAATCAAACACACTGTCAGAAGCTGTGCTGAAGTCTCTCCACTATCTGTGGGCTTCAGTCTCTCTCTCACACTCTATTTTTGGAACAACAATCAAACACACTGTCAGAAGCTGTGCTGAAGTCTCTCCACTATCTGTGGACCTCAGTCTCTCTCTCACACTCTCTCTCTGGAACAACAATCAAACACACTGTCAGAAGCTGTGCTGAAGTCTCTCCACTATCTGTGGGCTTCAGTCTCTCTCTCACACTCTCTTTTTGGAACAACAATCAAACACACTGTCAGAAGCTGTGCTGAAGTCTCTCCACTATCTGTGGGCCTCAGTCTCTCTCTCACACTCTCTCTCTGGAACAACAATCAAACACACTGTCAGAAGCTGTGCTGAAGTCTCTCCACTATCTGTGGGCCTCAGTCTCTCTCTCACACTCTCTCTCTGGAACAACAATCAGACACACTGTCAGAAGCTGTGCTGAAGTCTCTCCACTATCTGTGGGCCTCAGTCTCTCTCTCACACTCTCTCTCTGGAACAACAATCAAACACACTGTCAGAAGCTGTGCTGAAGTCTCTCCACTATCTGTGGGCCTCAGTCTCTCTCTCACAATCTCTCTCTGGAACAACAATCAGACACACTGTCAGAAGCTGTGCTGAAGTCTCTCCACTATCTGTGGGCCTCAGTCTCTCTCTCACATTCTCTCTATCTGGAACAACAATCAAACACACTGTCAGAAGCTGTGCTGAAGTCTCTCCACTATCTGTGGGCTTCAGTCTCTCTCTCACACTCTCTTTTTGGAACAACAATCAAACACACTGTCAGAAGCTGTGCTGAAGTCTCTCCACTATCTGTGGGCCTCAGTCTCTCTCTCACACTCTCTCTCTGGAACAACAATCAGACACACTGTCAGAAGCTGTGCTGAAGTCTCTCCACTATATGTGGGCCTCAGTCTCTCTCTCACACTCTCTCTCTGGAACAACAATCAAACACACTGTCAGAAGCTGTGCTGAAGTCTCTCCACTATCTGTGGGCTTCAGTCTCTCTCTCACACTCTCTTTTTGGAACAACAATCAAACACACTGTCAGAAGCTGTGCTGAAGTCTCTCCACTATCTGTGGGCCTCAGTCTCTCTCTCACACTCTCTCTCTGGAACAACAATCAAACACACTGTCAGAAGCTGTGCTGAAGTCTCTCCACTATCTGTGGGCTTCAGTCTCTCTCTCACACTCTCTTTTTGGAACAACAATCAAACACACTGTCAGAAGCTGTGCTGAAGTCTCTCCACTATCTGTGGGCCTCAGTCTCTCTCTCACACTCTCTCTCTGGAACAACAATCAGACACACTGTCAGAAGCTGTGCTGAAGTCTCTCCACTATCTGTGGGCCGCAGTCTCTCTCTCACACTCTCTCTCTGGAACAACAATCAAACACACTGTCAGAAGCTGTGCTGAAGTCTCTCCACTATCTGTGGGCTTCAGTCTCTCTCTCACACTCTCTTTTTGGAACAACAATCAAACACACTGTCAGAAGCTGTGCTGAAGTCTCTCCACTATCTGTGGGCCTCAGTCTCTCTCTCACACTCTCTCTCTGGAACAACTATCAGACACACTGTCAGAAGCTGTGCTGAAGTCTATCTGTGGGCCTCAGTCTCTCTCTCACACTCTCTCTCTGGAACAACAATCAGACACACTGTCAGAAGCTGTGCTGAAGTCTCTCCACTATCTGTGGGCCTCAGTCTCTCTCTCACACTCTCTCTCTGGAACAACAATCAAACACACTGTCAGAAGCTGTGCTGAAGTCTCTCCACTATCTGTGGGCTTCAGTCTCTCTCTCACACTCTCTTTTTGGAACAACAATCAGACACACTGTCAGAAGCTGTGCTGAAGTCTCTCCACTATCTGTGGGCCTCAGTCTCTCTCTCACACTCTCTCTCTGGAACAACAATCAGACACACTGTCAGAAGCTGTGCTGAAGTCTATCTGTGGGCCTCAGTCTCTCTCTCACACTCTCTCTCTGGAACAACAATCAAACACACTGTCAGAAGCTGTGCTGAAGTCTCTCCACTATCTGTGGGCCTCAGTCTCTCTCTCACACTCTCTCTCTGGAACAACAATCACTTCCCACCCCCCCTGCCCCTCACCCACCCGCCCCTTGTTTCTCTTGATTTATTGAGTCACTCAAATTTCCTACAGCTGATCAATTAGAAACATCTGCTAACTATACCTAATAATCTTTTACACAATGTTTCCTCATGCCTTTTCCTTCCTCATTACATCCTGTTTTTTCCTCAAGCTTCTCTTCTCAACTTTTCCACATCATGTCTCCAACCTAACCATCTAACTTTACATGCTCTCCTCTCCTCTTTTATTCTCCCATGAGCTACTCTTACTCCTCCATTCACCATCTCCTCCCCCTTCTAAAGCTCATAAGCAGAAACACTTCTGCAAGTCCAAATCCCACTTCCTCTCCCTCTCTCTCTTTCTTCTGCTGGCTTCTTGGGACATACCTCCTAACACAGGCCCCTCACCTCCCACTCACAGATTATACTATCTGACCACTAGGGGCAGATAACATATTACATACTAGGATCACTTACCAAATTACTTTCTCAGTTGCTTTCCTTTTCCTTCTGCTTGAAAAACATTCTAACTTTGCATACCCTCCTACCTAATGAAACTTCACTTTCTTCCTGACCCTTGCTATTTGTTATCTGCCTCTTCCATTCCCTTCAGATTGTAAGTAGAGAGTTTTCAATCTTGTAGAGTGCTTTGGGAAAAAGCACTTTCTACAAAGATTCTAAGCTCAAAACAGTGCCCTCCATTTTTTGCAGTTTGTTAAAATGGATATTTTTCCTTGTTCATTTCCTCTGTATAGCGCTACGGAATATGTTGGCGCGTTATAAATAAAAGTAATAATAATAATATGCAACGGATTATATAATAATCTATATCCTCTCTCGATTTATAGAGAAGGTCAGATCTTTGACTGAGTAGGGCCCTTTGGTAGGCTTTTTTAAGAGTCTTATTTGGATACCCTTGTTGTCTGAGGCGATAGCGAAGATCTTGTGCTTGGATCTTAAAAGTCTCAATGTCGCTACTGTTACATCT
>CM050170.1:56113070-56287818 GCA_027410445.1 Discoglossus pictus
GCTTAATATTCTTTGTTTTATCTGTTGTTTTTTAATTTTATTCAATACGAGCTTCCCCACCTTATTGCCCATAATATAATGACCCTTTTGGGACCTAAGGATTGAGATATCTGTAGCTGTAAAAGTTTTTGTATTTATATTTTAACTTTCATAATTTGTAATATAATGTCGCTATCTGGGCATCTTTATTCTTCTTTTGTAATTCATTCAGTTCGATGTAGAGTTCCCTAAGTGATTTACCTCAATGTTAATCACTTCTAGCGATACACAATCCTCTAGCAACTGCTGTATATGCACACCAGGTAGTCATTAGGGTTGAGTTATGTTAAGGAATAGAAGTGGTGATTGGTTCACTTAGAGTACATCTGTATGTAGTTTGTACAACAAAAAAACAGTGGAATTCACTACTCCACAGCAACGTACATGTTGAAGTCAGATATGAACCAGTAGACCCAACTAATCTGCCAATTCTATCAAAATAAAAAGCTTTAGTTTAATAAGTCTTCAGGATAGTCTTAGATATCTAGACGTACTTAAACCTTTACAGCCTTATTAAATTGCGATTCAGCAAATTTAAAAAGGGCTCTATTTAGGCACATAGCATATTTTTTTACAGAAGTTTTTAGTTAGTGATGACCTTGCTTTTGGATAGAAGTTTACTAACTAAAAACTTCTGTAAAGAAAATATGCTATGTGCTTTAATAGAGCCCTTTTAAATTAGCAGAATCGCAATTTAATAAGGCTGTTAGTTTGCGTTAGATTTATATATTCTACATTAGATGTTTGGGTCCTAAGGCATTGTTATGTATTTTACAGCATTATTGTAGATAACATATACTTGACTTATGTTTCAGTTTTTTTAACAATTTATTATTTGTTTTACTTTGTTTATATTGTAGAATCTGAATAGATTTTACAGTAAATAGCAAAAAAAACTCAGTTCTAATAAGGCACTTCAGTAACGAAAATAATCAAGATATGGACCAGAATAATCTGAGTTATTTTGTCATTAAAGGGATATCAGACATCCCGGAGCTACAGACTCCAATTTTCCTTCTGGTTCTACTGATTTATCTTATCATTTTTGCTGGTAACTTGACTATTCTTCTACTCATCTGTCTGGATCCTCACCTGCACACTCCAATGTACTTCTTCTTGGGGAACTTGTCCCTCCTTGACATGTCATCTACCACCGTCACCCTACATCCTACCCTTGTGACATTTATAACTGGAGATAACACAGTGTCTTTTCTTGGTTGCATGTCACAGCTGTTTATATTTTCTTGCTTGACGGAAAACGAACTACTACTACTTACAGCGATGAGCTATGATCGATATGTGGCCATCTGTAACCCATTACATTATCCAATGATCATGAGATATAGACTCTGTGTTCTGCTGGTTGTTGTCTGCTGCTTGGTCTCATTGGTTCTTGCGACACCGTATAGTGTACTATTGGCAGAATGTTCCTGCTATGTATCCAACATAATCAACCATTTTTTCTGTGACCTAGTACCAGTTATGAAGCTCTCTTGCAGTGACACCTCTGTTTTAGAGATGCTGATCCTCACACAAGGAATGCTCATTACACTTCTCTCTCCTTGTTCTCTAACATTCATCTCTTATGTTTTCATTATTGGCACCATCCTGAAGATCCGTTCCAGCACTGGGAGAAGTAAAGCCTTCTACACGTGTTCCTCACACCTCACGGTCGTCCTTCTTCTCTATATAACTCTCTTCTGCCAATACATGAGACCAGTTTCTATAGACAGCTTGGAGTCCAACAAACTTTTCTCTCTCTTTAACACGGCCATTGTCCCAATGCTAAACCCTCTGATTTATAGCTTGAAAAATAAAGATGTAAAGTCAGCACTGAGGAGACAACTGAAATTATTCAAAACCATTATTTAAAACAGCATTGTAGGGAAGAGTATATAATACTAAACTGCTTTGAATGTATAATTACCTTTTTAATCTTGTTCTTTCCAATGTCCCAAAATAATATTTGTCTGTCAATGAGGTCTACAGGGCATGTGGTTTTGTTGTTATTACTATATTTGATGCTCAAAAGATATAATAAAATATAACCAATAAAATGTAAATAAACATTTTTTTACTCTATTTAGTTTCCTTCTTTTTTTAAAATAAACCCACAATTAAATGTTAAAACAATATTGAACCTCTGAGCAGGTGGATACCAGATATGTACAGATTTACATATATTTCTGAAAAACAAAGGACAAAAACTGATAAGAGCACAAAGAGATTATTATTACTTGCGGTATCTAACAATCACACCGTCAGCGTAACAGGTTATATTACGCTTTAAGAATATAATCATATAACTAGTACATAGATTTGTTAATTATGTAAAGGATTCGCTTTGTCCCAGAAGATATTTTTTCAGTATATAATGATTTTGGAAAGGTCATTTGAATAATTACTTTACTTATAGTCTGAAATGGTAAAGGAAAAACAGAAGCATTTTAATGGAGGGTCTCGTCTAAAATAAACTATAGATTCCCTTTCAGCCATACGTTTATGGAGGCAGATTAGTTAACTTTGAGTTATCTGATTGAACATAGTAATCCAGATAAGTGACTGTTAGATGATTCAAGGTGTTTATAGGAAAATTCAGCCAATTCAATCTGATAACACTGTCCAGACAAGCCTCTGTATTATCTTTCATAACCAACTTGCCATCCAAACCCAAGAATGTCTTCTCTACTCTTAACTAATTTCCCCCTGTTCTTATATATTCCCTCAATAACCAACATAAAAGTCCAAGCTTTTGTTGACCACTTTAAAAATAAAATAAACATTATCCAATGAACGATAACCCAACCCTTTCCAATCAATTTGTTTTGTGTACTGATTAAACCATCTCCTGCTCTTATTTGTGCTTCTGAAACCTAGGCCCCTATTCAATTGAGCAAATTGTAGTTACGGGAGCCCGGAAAAGAGCCCATAAACAAATTTAGTATTCATATGACTTCTTTTTGTTACCCACAACTGATTTACGGGGTGCGATTCCTAAAATCATAACTACGACCCAGCAAAGCCTTTGATCTTTCAAGCCACAAGAGTTACGATCATTAAAATCACAAATCGCTATTCAATTGCTACAATTCCTCAAGCCCGCAAATGTTTTCACACCCATAAATGGCAAATGTAGAAGAAAATTCTACGTGTACCAGATAGGACTCACTAGGGGGTTAAACACCTGATCATAGCACTGTAAATGCAAATAAAAGATCAATACGGCACTTTAAAATATGGGGAAAGCGATGAAAGACATTAGAATTAATTATACAACAGTCCCAAGCCAAATCTGCAATAAAAAAAATATTTGTTTTTTATGTTTAATTATGGTGTCATATCGATCATGGGAATCAAGGAGTTAATAAATATCAGGCCTCCCACATGGACTAGAACAGTATCGTCATTAATTTTTATTATTTTGTACATTGCCGGATTTCGAGTCTGATCGCATATCGGACCTCTAAACGCTAATTGATTGATGTGTAACCTCCATGTTGTACTGAAGTCATGATGATGGTCTCATTTACTATTGGCTGTTTCTACATCGGGAGTTACAGGCTTGTGTAATTGATCATGATCATGATCTGTACTGCTACTTAAGGGTTCATGGTTTACAGTTTAGGCTTTCCGACAGGTAGTTGCAGGCTTTCTGAATTGAATCGCTCCGTAACTGTTGCAAATTTCAAGCCTGCAGACTTATGGCAGGTATAAAGGTAACTGCAATTGAACAGAGGCCCTAGTGTTTCACAACCACCAAACAAAGCAATTCAGAAGATGACATTTAATGTTCCAATCTCTCCACACATCTCTTGCCCCATGCATTTCCTTAGCTTCTAAACTGATAGAACATTTGATCAACAATCACTTAACAAGATTCAACTTTCTTCTCTTCTCAATCCATTGATCTACAATTATCCTACCAGCCTCAAAACCCCTTTAATGCAGTAACAGTCTAGATACTTACGCACATGACAACTTCTCCTTCCTTTTGGTCAATTTACTCCACCCATTTTATCTTAAGGATACTACACTGAGTTGCTACGTTCCTACTGCTAACCGTTCCTTTATTATCCACTGTGGTAAGTTTACCGAGTCACAGCCACTTGTGGCTGGGGTACCGGAAATGCTCAGTAATGTTTTCCTTGGTATTCGCAATTTATATTCTCCCCTTTAATATATATATATAATCTTATTTTGGTTAACAATCATAATTATGCTGGTGAAATATGAGATATCTTGGAGATTTATTTAATTTAATCTTCTTTCTGGTTCTTCACAATTATCTCCTCACTATTAGTGGTAAACTTCCAATTCTTCTGTTTTTTTTCTTTCTTATTTACTCATGTCCATGGCTACATGTACTTATTCCTAGGAACCTATCTCACATTACATATTCCTACCCGCTCTTCCATAACATTGTATCATGAGATAACAGCTTTTTTTATTTGCTTGCATTACACAGGTATTTATTTTTGTATCCTTGACTGGTGCAGAGAAGTTTCTTCTGGTGACCATGAGTTATGATCATGTGGAGAGCAATAACCTGTTTTATCCCATGGCAATGAGTCATACCATTGGTGCTCTAGTGGTCACTATATTTTTGTTTTGTATACTGATGAAATCATCTCCTGCTCTTATTTGTGCTTCTGAAACCTAGGCCCCTATTCAACTGAGCAATGGTAGTTACGGGAGCCCGGAAATGAGCCTGTAAACTAATTTGCTATTCAATTGGCGTCTTTAAGCTACCCGCAACTGATTTACGGGGTGCGATTGCTAAAATTGTAACTACGACCCAGCAAAGCCTTTGATCTTTCAAGCCACAACAGTTACAATCGTTAAAATCACAAATCGATATTCAATTGGTACAATTCCTCAAGCCCGCAAATGTTTTCACACCATAAATTGCAAATGTAGAAGAAAATCCTACGCGTACCAGATAGGACTCACAAGGGGTTAAACACCTGATCATAGCACTGTAAATGCAAATAGAAAATCAATATGGCACTTTGGGGAAAGTGATGAAAGACATTAGAATTAATTGCACAACAGTCTAAAGCTCACAAATCTGCAATAAAAAAATATTTGTTTTTATGTTTAATTATGGTGTCATATCAATCTCGGGAATCAAGGAGTTAATACATATCAGGCCCCCCACATTACGAGTCTGAACGCATATCGTACCTCTAAGCGCTAATTGATTGATGTGTAACCTCCATGTTTTACTGAAGTCATGATGATGGTCTCATTTACTGATGGCTGATTTCTACATTGGAAGTTACAGGCTTGCGTAATTGATCATGATCATGCTCTGAGCTGCTACTTACAGGTTCATGGTTTACAGTTTAGGCTTTCTGCCAGGTATTGGATAGCTTATAGAGACAGAAAGTACCCTTTCATAGTGCACACCTACTAAACCCAATTTTTTATCGTATAGACTTAAATAGTGGATAAAACTTAACTTTTAATAACTACCATTAAAAACGTTTAAATATTTAGATATAGATATTATTCACTAGGACAGATTAATTATTAGGTGCTTTATTGTTTTAAGTACCATCAGAGAAGGCCAGCTTGGCAATATAAGAAACTGAAAAAGTGTCAGTGCTTTAGTACATGAATAAGTGCCAGTGCTTTGATATTAACTCAGTTTAATTCAATATCTTGCTTAGTTAAATCAACAGTTTAATGAAAGTGCCAGTGCTATCTTAGATATATGATAAATCTAAAAGGGTCTGTGCTGTAGTTGAAAAAACTGAAGATCTTAGTGTAGATTTAGTCCAGTGTTTGACTCTATTAAAGTGTTTTTTTTACTTAGTTAATTTAACCAGAATCACTATATAGTGTCAATTATATTTTTATAGGATTTCCTAGTACTGGATAAATCGTGGATTTCTTCTTAAAAGTGAATCTTTATAATTAGTATATTTGGTATATTATTATATCCCTAAGATATAACATAGCTCAATTTTCTTAAAGATCTCAATTTCCCAATGTAGTTGCTCCTATGTTTACTTGTCCTTAATATCTGTACATTTTAAATTAACTCTTATCATTAGAGGCTGTTCTTGGTGCTGGCTGGCTCAGATTCTAATTTTCTAAATATCTCTCTTAGTGATTTCTAAAGCGTTGTGTCTATGAGATCCAGTCTAGCACGTTTGTAATGGAGATCGCGGTTAGGACGCCTCGCGATGACGTCACTAACCTGCGTCTCACGTTGCTGCGTTTAACCCGACGCACGTTTCTTGATTTCCTCCGGGGTTACCGACATGACAACTGGGAGGCTTTTTATAGTCTCCAGTTGTCATGGAGATCGTGTCTATAGTGAAAATCAACTGAATTAAGTGGTTAAAAAATGCTCTGTAAGTCTTATACTATCATTACTCTTAAATTGCAACTATTATATATATTTTTAATGACTTCTCTTATTATATTTAGTTAAGTTAGTGGAGTTTATATTAGAACCATTGAAATTAGATTCAATATATGTGATGGACATTTGTTACAGGATATTTCATTTCTCAATATTGTAAATTTACAAACCTTTATATTATTGCATAATGTTGCAATTTTTAAAGTTTTAATGTTATTACTATCATGTTAGCTATTTATTCTTATATCTTTATAAATTATGTTGTATCATACATTAATTTCATAGCATAAAAATGACAGCTAATATTTATTTGCATATGCCTATATAAAAGGTCACATATTTTTTTGAGAAATTTCTTTTTTCTTGCTATTTTATATTTTTGTATATAGATAGTTTAAAGACTCATTTGGAAGTCAATAAATGTTGTATATATATATAGAGCAGTTAATTAAGTATTTATATATTAAATGTAGGGTGAAAAAGTAAAGCCATCATTAAGGCCATCTGTTTTTTTAGTTTTCAATAGATAAATCCATTTTGCTTCCATCTTTAATAATTCATTATCTATATTGCCCCTTCTGATGGTTTTTTCTATGTGGTCTATAGCCATAAAAGAAAGTACTTTGACATCTCTTTTATGTTTCGTATTGACATGAACTGCCACTGGAGTGTCATATTCTCTATTGATGCTATAGATGTGTTCTCTTCTTCTGAGTTCTCTGTAGGTTTTACCTACGTATCTCTGACCACATTTGCAAGATATAAGGTAAATAACTCTTTTATTTTTACACGTTATCAGATAATTCATAGAGTATATCTGTGTTCCATCCTTTGACGTAAATATCTTTGCTGGTTTTATATATTGGCAGGACTTACAGGATTAACATTTAAAACAGCCTTTTAATTCCTTAAGCCAAGTAGTCTTTTTTGGTCTAAATGACTCTTGGACAGCATATCTTTTTAAATTTGTAGATCTTCTGCTTGTGAGTTGTGCATGATCATTTAGAAATGGTCTGATATCTTTATCATCTCTTAATATTTGCCAATGTTTATTGAGGATCTTTTTGACATCAAACCACTTGTTGTTGTAGGTTCCAATACATCTAACATTATTGTCTTCTTTGGGAGGCTTTTCCATAAGTAGAGTATCTCTACTCATATTTTTGGCTCTATAATAGGCCTTCTTTTGTGTCTTTTTGTTATATCCCCGTTCTTGAAACCTTTTTTGTACATCTTTTGCCTCTAATTCAAAATATTGTTCATCTGAGCAATTTCTTTTAATTCTCAGATATTGTCCAATTGGAATTTCAGAAATTAGAGATTCTGGATGACTACTTTTGGCATGTAACAGGCTGTTAGTTGCTGTCGGTTTAATATAGGTATTAGTTGTTAGCTTGCCCTCTTGTGTCTTACTAATTTTTAAATCCAGAAAGGTTATACATGTATCATTGATCTCTGAAGTCAAATAGAGACCCATGTCGTTGTTATTCAGTTTATTTATAAAACTCTGCAAATGTTGATGTGTGCCATTCCACAAAATCATCACATCATCATTATAGCGAATCCATAATTCTACATCTTTGGTATAGTTTTCCATCTCATCATTAAACACTATTTGCTCTTCCCACCATCCAAGGTACAGATTTGCGTATGTGGGGGCACATGCTGTCCCCATAGCCGTACCTTGGATTTGGTGGTAATAATTCTGTAAAAAGACAAAATAATTGTGTTTCAGCACATATTCTAGTAACTCCATTAAGAATTCATTATGTTTATCATAGAGGTTGCCATTTTTTACCAAAAGTACTTCACTGCATGTAAACCTCTGTGATGTTGGATATTGGTATATAGTGATTCTACATCCAATGATACTAATAGAGTGTTTTTGTTAGTGTTTAGACCATTTATTTTCTTTAACACATCTTTTGTATCTTTTACATATGACGTGAGAGATATCACATGTTCTCTCAAAATGGAATCCAAGTATTTACTAGAATTTTCTGTAGTACAGTTTATACCAGATACTATTGGATTTTTGGAATAGAGTAAAATGTGGCAATTTTGGGTTCTTTTATGTTGAGAAATTCCCATTCTTGTTTAGTTTATTACTCAACCCTTTATTTAGAATGTTATTTAATTAACTTAAGAATTGTTCCGTTGGGTCTTTTAGTAATTTATTGTAACACTCTTTATTATTAAAGGAGTCTTAAATTCTATTTAATGTAGTTATCTCTGCTTAAGATGACCAAACTTCCCCCTTTATCAGCATTTTTAATTATTATTTCTTGGTTAGATCTTTAAGGGCTTGTCTTTCACCTTTTGAGAGATTTGTATTAGACAATTCTTTTGTTGACAATTCCTCTAAGTCTCTCACCACATTTTGGACAAATAGTTCAATGTTGGCACTGATGGATAAGGGAGGGGTAAATTTACTCTTTGGTTTAAAGTTTGAAAATGGTCCAATTAATTCTGCAGATTAATTTTCAACCAGTAAATATCTTAAGTCATTCAGTGTTTGTCTATCTGACAAACCCAATTGATTATTTCCTGTTTTTTTACTGAAGAATTTCTTTAAATCCAACGTACGAGCAAATAAATGTACATATTTTACCCAATCAAAGATTTTGAATTTTTCTGTTGGAGAAAAACTTAGTCCCTTCTGTAACAAGGAGATGTGATCTTTTGTCAAGGAAATATGTGATAAATTGAAAATCTGTAAGGGGTTTAATGTTTTTTTAATCTTTTTGGGGGGTTTGAACAGGTTTGGGCCTTTTCTTACCTTTCCTGGTTTTAGTCCCTGGTCTAAAAAAACTCTGCTATCTTTTTTAAAATATTTTATTTGCTTATTTGATGTCTTTTCATCTTTTTGTTCAAGGTCTGACCATATAGATTCAGAAGTCATTGCCCCTTCTACTATTTCTTTCTGTATTCTATATGTCCTTGATCTTCTAAATATATTTCCTGTTTGAAAATCATTCAAATCTCTTTGAAATTTCTTTTGTTTTCTATTCATTAGCATGCGTCTGAACTTCTCAATGTCTTTCTCAAGATTATTTTCTAAGTCGGGAAAATTACTACTTGTCTTTTGTTCTTTAATTTTTTTTTCTCTTGTAGATGTTGTTGTTCCCATTCAAGTAAGAGATTCATCAGTTCTTGTGAACACTTTAATAAGATTGTGTCCCACTTTTTTATAAAGTCCTCTGAGAGGTCTTTTATTGTGGAGAAGAGATTGATACAAAGTCCCCTGGGTAGCAATTTATTTGTTAGATAGTTTTCCAGGCTTGCTACCTCCCACCATACTTGATATTGCTTTCTACATAATTTATTGAGTTCTAAAAATTCTGCTTTGAGATTTGGTTCATTATTGGTATTTTTGAGGGTGTTGTTTGAAACAACAGTTTTTACCTCATTAGACCATGCTAATGGATCCCATTTTTGGGATAAAACCCCTGACATATTGGACTTGTTTCTTTTATTTTTGTACACCCAGCTACACCAAAGATAGAACTATGTTCATATAATATTAATTTAGCTAAAAGAGAAAGAATTTGGTGGCTCTAGGTGTAACTTTTTATAATGAACTGTTCATAGGGTGCCACTAAGGGTAAAAGATATATATTGGATAGCTTATAGAGACAGAAAGTACCCTTTCATAGTGCACACCTACTAATCACAATTTTTTATTGTATAGACTTAAATATTGGATAAAACTTAACTTTTAATAACTACTATTAAAAACTTTAAAATATTTAGACACAGCAAAGTGGAACAGTACTTGTATAGATATTACTCACTAGGACAGATTTATCATATATCTAAATAGCACTGGCACTTTCATTAAACTGTTGATTTAACTAAGCAAGATATTGAATTAAACTGAGTACTCAAGCACTGGCACTTATTCAGTTTTTTCTACTGCCACACTGGCATTCTCTGATGGTACTTAATACAATAATGCACCTTATAATTAATCTGTCCTAGTGAATAATATCTATACAAGTACTGTTCCACTTTGCTGTGTCTAAATATTTTAAAGTTTTTAATAGTAGTTATTAAAAGTTAAGTTTTATCCAATATTTAAGTCTATACAATAAAAAATTGGGATTAGTAGGTGTGCACTATGAAAGGGTACTTTCTGTCTCTATATAAGCTATAACTAAAAATGTCAACACCAAAGTAAATTTTTTATGAATTCTAAAAATGTAAACAACTTTTATACATGCTTTTACCACCCACTCCCTGAGAGAGCAAAACGCATATGGTGACTTCTGCGTCCCATTAAATCTGTATTTTTAAAACTAAAAAAAACTGTGTTTATTAAGGGATAACGGATGTGTCAAAGAAGAACATTTTTTTAAAACTTAAATATCCTTACTGGAAGATGAGCCCCTCAAGTCAGAAGTTGCCTACCACATTACTGAGGAAGTGCTGAAGGTGAGTACGAGTAGCACCAGATCTAATAAATGATTGGGCCAAAGCTGAAGATGTGTCTGGAGGTGAAAGGAAAGTCCTCTGCTGCAATGAACAATTCAGCATTGAAACCTGGAATGTTAGAATTATGAATAAGGCAAACTGGATGTGGTCAAACATGAGATGACAAAAGCTGGCATTCTGCTCAATGGTAAAGAAATGAAGATCATGGCAAACAGCAATCTTCGTTCCTGGCAAATAGATGGGAAAGAAGTAGAGGCAGTGACAGATTATATTTTCCTGAGATCCAATATCTCTTCAGATGGTGACTGTATCCATGAAATTAAAAGATGTTTGCTTCTGAGGAGGAAAGCTATGGCCAGCTTAGACAAGCTAGTAAAAAGTAAAGATATTACATTATCAACAACGGGCCCCGTAGTAAAAAGTATCGTATTCCCAGTAGTAACATACAGATGTGGGAGCTGGACCATAAAAAAGGCTGAGCGCTGGAGAATAAATGCATTTGCATTGTGGTGTTGGAGAAAACTACTTTTAAACATTATATATACCTATCTTGAAGGTAATGGTAATAATTAAAATATATGTATTATAGTAAGAAAATATACTCCTTCTATGAAATCTGCATTCTCTAAGGTAATGGTAACTTGCAGGACAGTTTCAATAGAGGCTCAGTGTCGTAGATAAAAGGATTGAATATACTGGATCTGCCACAAGACATTTGAACCTGGCAATGAGGATAATGATCATAACTCATGGTCACAAATATAAACTTCCCAGCACCAGTCAAGAATAAATAAATAAACTGTGCAAGCAGAAAAAGACGCTGTTATTTCATTATACAAGTTATGCTGAGTTTGTGTATTCTGCAAGTAAATGTATCTTTTAGTGCTCTTATCAGTTTCTGTCCTTATTTTCATGATTGTATGTAAACCTATATATATCTGGTATCCACATGCTCAGATTTGTCAGAGAGCTTAGAATATTGATGTAAAAATGAATTTATGTTTTGAAAACAATGAAAGTAAATGAAGAAAACATGTTTATTTATTTATTTACTTTTTTTTTAGTTATATTACATTATATCTTTTAAACAACATACCCCATACCTTGTAGATCTAATTGGCTCATGATGTTACACTGAAACATTGGAAGGAATTAGCTATAGAGGGCAATTATACATTCAAAGCAGATTATTATTTAATACTCTCTTTCAGATGTTATAACAATTCTTTCCATGCTGCTTTAGACAATGGTTTTGAATAAGTTCAGTTGTCTCCTCAGTGCTGACTTTACATCTTTATTTTTCGAGCTATAAATCAGAGGGTTTAGCATTGGGACAAGAGATGTATTAAATAGAGAGAACAGTTTGTTGGACTTCAAGCTGTCTGAAGAAATTGGTCTCATATATTGGCAGATGATAGTCATATAGAGAAGAAGGACGACCGTGAGGTGTGAGGAACACGTGTAGAAGGCTTTACTCCTCCCAGTGCTGGAACGGATCTTCAGGATGGTGCCAATAATGAAAACATAAGAGACGAATGTTAGAGCACAAGGAGTGAGAAGGTTAATGAACATTCCTTCTGTGAGGAGCAACATCTCTAGAACAGAAGTGTCACTGCAAGAGAGCTTCATAACTGGTACTAGGTCATAGAAAAAATGGTTGATTATGTTGGATAAATAGCAAGAAAAGTCTAATAATAGTACCATATAAGGTGTGAAAATAACTACTGGAGCCAAGCAACAGACAACGACCAGAAGAACACAGATTCTATATCTCATGATCATTGGATACTGTAATGGGTTACAGATGGCCACATATCGATCATAGCTCATCGCTGTAAGTAGGAATAGTTCATTGCCCTCCAAGCATGAAAATATAAACAACTGTGACATGCAACCAAGAAAATACACTGTGTTATCCCCTGTTATAAATGCCACAAGGGTAGAGTGTAGCGTGACGGTGGTAGATGACATGTCAAGGAGGGACAAGTTCCCCAAGAAGAAGTACATGGGAGTGTGCAGGTGAGGATCCAGGCAGATGAGTAGAAAAATAGTCATGTTACCACCAAGAATGATAAGATAAACAATTAGAACCAGAAGAAAAATTGGAGTCTGTAGCTCTGGAATGGCAGATACCCCTTTAAGGATAAAATAATTCAAAAGAGTCAGGTTCTTCTGGTCCATACCTTTAGAGGTAAGTGGATGTGAATAAAAATATAAAAATTGGTTGATTATTTTAATTAAAAATGCTAAACAATTATTTGGGGTGATTTTTTATTCTCTCCTTTGTTTTAACTATGTTTGCCAATATTGTCATAGTAACTAATATTATTACTTTTTTATTATTAATACCTTTTATTTGTAACGCACCAAAATATTCTGTAGCACTGCACAGGGAACAAGAACAAGGAAAAATACAATAATAACAAACTTTGAAAAATACAATAATAATAATAAACTGTAGAAGATGGAAGGCCCTGTTGTGAGCTTAAATCTTTGTAGAAAGTGCTTTTTCGCAAAGCATCCTACAAGATTAGAAACTCTCTACTTACAATCTCGGGATTGTAAGAGGCAAACAAGGGAATAGAAGAGGCAAGAACGTGGGGAAGAGCAGATAAGGAATAGCAAGGAAAGGTCAGGAAGAAAGTGAAAGTTTGCTTAGGTAGGAAGGTCTTTGTCATTGGATACAGAAGGGATCTAATAGAGTCATTTGAGATGAATGGCTCTAGTATGCAATATGTTATCTGCCTCTAATGGTGGGTGAATAGTGGTATCTTGATTCAGGAAGACATTAGTATGGCAAGAATTATAGGTGGGAGGATGGTCAGTTCCTGGTCAGAGGCAAGGTTTGTGAAGTAAAAGATGGACAGATGTGTCATGATCCTAGGTATAAAGGTCAAAGGAATTTAGTGAGTGGGTAAAATGATTATCAAAGGAATACAGAGGGGGCAGTATAGTGGAAGGGGAGGGCAGATGGGGGTAGGGCATGGTTAAACAGGAAGAGACAGAATGGCTATTACTTAAACAAACAAAGAAGTCTATTAATTGATCAAACAGATCACAATTATACAGATTGAATTAATGTAACAGTCTAAGTGTAGATTTGAAACCATTGTAGAGATAATATTAAAGACAACTAAGATACACTGTACAATTTGGTGATCTACGTTAACATAAAAAAAACATTTTTACCCTTTGAACCTGATCATTTTGACAATGAAATCAAGTCACCTGGCTATATGACAGTAAAGAGAGAAAGGGAAGGTTTGTATATAATGGCAGGTTACTAGTGAAGTGCCTCAAGGATCAGAACTGACTTTTGTTTAAGATTTTTAGTAATGATATTACACATGGGGAGCGAGAGAGGACTTACAGTGATTGCTATTTACTGTAAAATCTGTAAAAGGTTCTACATCTAAAAGAAGTATAGCATATAAGAAATTGTTAAAAAAAAACTTTTGAATAATTCAGGTATGTTTTATTTACAATAATGCTGTAAAATACATAATGATGCCTTAGGACCTAAAATAATATAGAATATATAAATCTAATAATATAGAATATATAAATCTAACAAAAATGAAAAAGTAAAGGAGTTTTTGTGTTTAGATATCTAAGAGTATTAAAAAAGTATTTATGTAGGTATAATTCGCTGATCGGGTTTCTGGTTTATATCTTCCCTGGACATCGATGGTTCTTTGTAATAGTAGACCCCACTATTTTCTTGTTGTAGAAAATAAATGTGGATGTGCTCTAAGTGACCCAACCACCACATTTATTCCTTATCTAACCACATCCCACAACTTCTCAGTCTACAAAAACCCAGAAGATTAGCAGGTATGACTGGAATAGTATTGTTTAGCATTAATGCTACCACATGTTGATACTGTATAATACGGTACCACTGGCACTGTATAACATTCTAGAAAAGTGTCAACTGATCTGGTATTAAAAACAATGGAATCCACTTACCAAAGGATGCTATGGTTTATCTTTACATGTCACCCAATGGTGCTCTAGGAGCATAAGCAGATCTATCTTTGTACACCTTGGCCAGAATTCAACTTCTGCTGCCATTTTTAGTTGATTCAACCTGAAATAAAATAGACTCATATACTTGGATTTCTAATACTGAGTTTCCATTATTTTTTAAATGGTATAATAATGGGATAACTTACACTTTGTGTTTATAAAAATTTGCAGCCAACACATACATAATTTAGCATCATTAAAGCAACACTGATTTGAATCCACAGCTTTCATCTGATTAATATGCTCTCTGCTCTACTGTATACAGCAAAGTGTAATCCACTATAACCCAAAAGAAGCATGGACTGCTTTATAACTACGTGATGTATTTTGGGAAGGTGAAATACAAAGATGCAAATAAATAAATAAATAAATACATACATATTTAAATCGACAATAAAAGACTGCTATGGACAAATTGTTCTAGTCGGGCTCTTCAATAAAAAAAGTGATTATTTAAGGTGATTTAAAAGTAGGAAAAGAATGCAATAAAACTTTTTGAAAAATCCAGTAGGATACTTGGTTATATTGGTAGAGGAATAAGCAGCAGATAAAGGTCAGTTCTAATGTCACTCTATAGAGCCCTGGCCAGACCTCACCTAGATGCTGTGTCCAGTTACAGAGATCAGATCTCCAAAGGATATTAATAAATTAGATTAGACCAATCGCTCTCAAACTTGGATTTGGGCAGTGGCTCATTACCCTCCAATGCGCATGTGATGTTCCATGATACACATTCAATTTGCATTTAGTTTTCACTTATATGAATAGACAACAGATTATTTAAATTAATATATATGGAAACATAGGTGATGGTAGTGCTGTGTATAAAGTGTTAGGCTCTCCTCACCCCAACAGATACATTCTTAGGGATCTGCATTGGTCTGAAGACCGGCTACAGAGTACCACTGGCTAAGAGGACATAAGGAAGAGGTGAGATATAAATCAAATGGTGTAATAATGTATCTTTAGAAATAGAAGGAGTACAAAAGAACAAGAGGTCATGATTTGAATACGCATAATAAAAGATTTAGAGGTAATGTGAGACAGTTTTACTTTACAGAAAGGAGAGTAAATTTGTGTAACAGCTTTCCAGTGGAAGTAATGGGACAAAGCCAGTTACTGTATTTAAGCATGCCTGGGATAAGCATGCTGTTTGATTAAGCGAAGGATTGTATGTGGATGGAACAGACAGACTAGATTTTCCCAAAAATATGTATTATGTCCCTGTCTTGCATCACCCCTACATGTTGTTGGTGTGTTACATACTTCACAAACATGTGAAGTGTTTACTAAAAAGATAATTCAACCTGTACAAAAGAGCTAATCATGGAGTGTAAGTTATAACCCATCTATAGTGTTCAGTGATGATTGTCCTTACTTACCTGGGGCCAGTACAGTCATCCAGTGACTTTACATCACCGATCACTGTAGAGGTTTTATAAGATTTCTTATGGGCCCCTAGAGGTATAACATACCTAGAGGTCTCATCTAGAGCTTGTGCCTTGGGGAGGTGATTATCCAGAGACCAATCTTTCAGCCAGTCTAAGAATAAAGGAATAGTGCACATTAAAGGAAAATCAACACCTGAGCACCTGTCTAATTAAAGGAACAATTTGGGTCATTTTTCCTATTTACATTTTTTTTAACTAAATTGAATTTACACATACTATTTATTGTAACTTTCATATGCAATATACACTTTATTTACTTGTAAGAGATCCACAGAGTAACAGTTTTTCTGTTTCTGATCCTCCCTGTCTCCCTGTATATGCTCCTGCAGGCTGCCATCTTGTAACACTGCATTTTGTGAGATTAGGACCCTACCACTGAGAGGATTCTAACTTCCAGTGACATGCTGTGTGTTAGAAGATGCAAATAAAAGAGAACATAGCATGTAGTAGTTATTAAATTAAATACTGTATTGTGTTACATTCCATGAATTTGGCCGTTATAGAAATGAATATGTAAATAAAACTACAGCAGCCATATAAACAAAACATATTAGAAAAAAGCTTACCAATAATTCATTATGGAAATGAGATTTAAGATTCAGGTACTTGACAATTTTTTTTTGTTTGCCAAGTTCTTCTCTTCTTTGGGCTTGTGGTCAGCTAGACCAATTCTACCCGTAGATCTGAGTTGGTTCGTTATTCCCCTCACACTGGTCGGCTGATGAAGAACAGGATACATAGTGACAATCCTTACTTTGCCTCAATAAAATACACCATCACTATGTGTTACAAAGAGAGCATAATCTTTATTCCCAGGAACCCCACTTTATTCCCCAACACACACAATAGAACAATGACATAACTCTGCATAAACAAACAGTTTGCACATGTTTAGTAATTTATAGTTCACATTTGTCATCTTTAGAGCCAATCAGGTGCATTACTCAGATTGGCTCCTTGGGTCACTACCCAACCAATCAGTGAAAGCTATTTTGAGCAATGATTGTGCATAATCCAAGACCAGGAGGGAAGCTACAGGATTTCCTGAGAGGTAGTTGGGTGCCACCAAGTCTACCTCGAACAATCCCTTGTCAACGTGAATGGCTTATCAGTGTTAATAACTTAATCATGCCACAATAGCCTGTTGGCCAGACAGGGGAAGATTCCTACTTGTGAGTGATCCAAGATCACTTACTCAGTGTGATGGGGATGGTATAAAGTAGGTGTCATGATTCCCCTGTAATTGTGGACTTCTGGAGCTGGAAACCTGGACTTTGGTGGACACTAGCCCTGTGGCTACCTAACCCAAGAGCTATTCTACTGGCTATAAGGACTATGTCACTTGCTGGTATGTTGTTGTATGATGTTTTTCACCCGAGTCCTGGTTGCCCTGGACCCCTAAGATCTTTTTCCACTTCCACTCTTCAGGCCACTTGAGGCTAGGGAGTTCTGGGCCAATTTCTATTTCTGGGAACAGTTATTCTATGTGTAGGATGTGTTTGGGGGTATAACTATTCCTAATAAAAACGTTTTGGGGAATTAGTACCACTTTAAGGGCGACCAGTAGGAAATTCCAGTAGCCAACCACTATACTAAGTTCCCTCCCAGTCACAGGGCTGGGTTATGGTCCTATGCATATTCAAACTAGCATCAATTGGTTATTTAGGCTTCAAAGACTTCAACTGGAGATACATGGGACTGATTAAGTTATCAAATATTCTTAACAAGCCTATCAAAGCAGCAATTGAAACAGATGGGTTTGTGGTGGGCCTAGGTGGTATTCATATTTGGCGGCAACCAGGACTTCCACTAGAATTCGAGACATTCAGGCTCTTATTAGAATGAAAAGGGAGCCAATATACCTCATTGGCTTAATCATAGTCTTGAATCGCCCTTAGAAGTCTATTTATCCTATTCTCCCACCTGACACAAGTTCAAATCTAGCCAGTTCGAATCTAACAACTTCTAAACATGGAATAAACATTCAAAAATTACAAAAGTGACTCAGAGCCCTTTAGGGTCATATGACTTGATGGAATGCGCTCTTGGAGGCCCATGGCACACAACCAGGGCTTGGGGCTCAACATTATACAACATAACTTTAGAAGTGTCATAGTCCCTATAAGGAACTCTTATAGTCATGAGAATAGCCATCGATTTTGTTAGCCACATGGGCTAGTATCCATTCATGACCGGTTGTAAACCCAAAAGAGTCCATAAGTCCAGGGGTTCATTACAACTACTCTCCCTTCCAGTTAGTGGAGCTTAGGGGATGATCCTGTCGGAACTTTCACTTGTCCTCTTGGCAATAAAGTCCATTGGCATTCTGGTGGATCTTTACCTATCAATGCTTGATGAGAAAATTAAACAAATGGAGTTCTAGGCTCCAGCAAAGCAACCATCCATTGTCCTCAGTCACCAGGACAACCAACACAAGGGGTTGTGGTTGGTGACCACCCTAAAGTCTCTCTAAACCACAGCTAGGCACTTCTTCTCCCCCACTGCATAGGCTCCCTGGACAGGAGCTTTCCATTGGTCTGCACCCTGAAGGGGTGCTAGTATTCAGGAGCAGCCAGAACAGGGGAGCAGATGATGCCGGCTTGAAGAGCTCAGAAGGCAGACTCACAGATGGGTGTCCAATCCACTATCCTCTGCATCTTCTTGTAAATCTGGTTTGTGAGGGGCTTGACAATTGCATTGTAACAGAGAGCACATTTGTGGTAATACAAGTCCCCATGCAGTCCCCATGAAAGCCATTATCTTCTTTATGGTTTGGGGGATGGGCCAGGCAGCTATTCCTTCTACCACCACTGGCTCAGGTTTAATTTGCCCTTTACTTACCCAGGGCCCAAGATACTGTACATCTGCCCGAGCCCACTGACACATCTGGGTAGATAGTTTGCTCAGCTGCCCTGAATCGAAAAGGATCTTATTGTGCTGGATGTGTTCCTCCCAAGATGTGCTGTAAATGTCAACCAAGTATGTCTGGGTGAAACCCTGGTGCTCTTGCAGTAACTTATCTACCAATCTCTGGAAAGTGAAGGGGGCATTCTTCATCACAAATGGCATAACAATAAAATGGTAGCGGCCAAACTGGTGATAAATGTGACTTCTCCCTAGCAGATTCCGTAAGGGAAATTTGTCTGTACCCCTTTGAGATCCAGAGTAGACAAGTACTTTCTGGTCCCTAAGTGGTCGAGCAACTCATGCATGCGAGGAATAAGGTAAGTGTCAGTCATGGTTCTTTTATTAAATTAATGATAAGCCACACAGAAACTGGTTGTCCCGCCGTTCTTTGGTAATAGGACTACTGGGGAAGTCCAGCACTGCTGGATGGTTCAACTACCCCTGACCGCAACACCTAGTGCAATTCACTTCACATCGTAGTCCTTTCTGCTTCCAGGACTCTATAGTAGGGTTGCTTTAGAGGAGGACAATCTGCAGTGAGCTCCTTATGGTAAGCTACAGTGGTGCACCCTGGCAAGGCAGAAAACAGCCCAGGATATTGAGATAAAAAATAAGACAGCTGGGTCTTTTGGGAGCTGTCAGGTTAGAGGATTGGGTAACTAAATCTTTCTGACTATCAAGGGTAGCTGGTTCCAGGAGGTCAGGAAGGAGCCCTTCCTCAGGGTTGCTGAGGTAGGCAGGCAGACCGCAATTTTGTTGTGAGGCCACTTCTGGTACTGCTTCAGCCCGTTCATATGAGTGATCTAAGTGATCTTACTTTTATGGTCTATGGCTAGCATATAGTTATGTGAACACCTGTCCATCAATGTGCTTGTTGCCATTGCAAAAGGGTCCAGGAGTACTGGTACTGGGATTTGGAGATTAAAATCACTTACAATTCTTTGTAAACTATTACAATCACTTATAGGGGACTTGTGAATGGTACCTATCTCTCTCTTGGTCTCTCTCTCTCTCTTATAGTAATATATATGTATGTATATATATATATATATATATATATATATATATATATTGTGACAGGGCCCTGCCACTAGCAGGATCAGCGCCCTGTATTTACCAACTTTTTAATGGAGGAAAGCGCAGGAGCCCTTTAAATGTTTAACCACACTTTACTGGTTTTTGTCCGCATATAACAGAAAATTGAAGGCAGAAACAAAACCCTAGCTTCTCATTGAAGCCCTGCATAACTAAACTATAGTTCCCTCACTGTCCTACACATAAGTGCAAAAATACAGTCCTCTGTATCTCAGGCCTCTCTTTCATAAGGAGATCCCTCCTTTGGCCAATTTCCTTCAGGGTGTTTACGTTCCTCTTATCAGCAGGCTCTCTCTTCAAAGCTTCTGGATTTGGTCCATCAACTTTCAGTACGGCCGCTGGAAGCAGCCCTGCACACTTCCACAACACTCCAGCTCTGTCAAACAAATCTCCATCTAGAACCCATGCTTTTTAAGGTGCTTGTTAACCATCTCACTCCTGAGAAGTCTTGGAGTGCTCTCTATTGACCTCTGGTGACACACCATCACAATATATATACATTTTTACATTATTCGTTAGTAAAGACAATGAATGGAAAATACAGTCTATGGGATGTAAATCTATCTATCTATATACATATATATATATATATATATATATATATTTTTTTTTTTTTTTTTTGATTCACATCCCAGAAGCAATTAAAATAACAGTATAGTACAGAAAATGTATGTAATTTCAACATTATTTGACACTTAACAGTCCGATATCAACACACGTGTAATAATTTTTTTAAATTTTATTATACAAAATCCCGGGTAACACAGAACCCAGTACTCAAAGGGTTAATACACGTCAGGATACCATGTTGTCTAGGAACAAATGCTCTAATGCAATGTTTAGTGCTCTGTCTGATAATACAGAACAGTATTGATGGGTCTCAGGTCCTTTATATCATGTGTCAGAAAATAAATGGAGAGTAAGCTTTAACCTATCAATATCTGTAACTGATCTAGGTTGTTTGCAATAACACGCTGGCATTGTATTGAATGATAAGTAAGTTTAATGTTTTTAAATATGAGGCAGAAAGTTTTACCAGTTCTTACATCTCCAGATTATAACTCCAGATTATTATTTTGTTATGTAGGTTATAGTAGGTGATACATTTAGATGATCTGAGACACAAATCTTTTGAAACACTGTTTCCTTTTTTTTTCCTTTTCTTTGGTTTTGCTGAAAGGGGTTTAGCCTTCTAGCTGTATCAAGGGTCTTGTAATGACTTAGTTCAAAGGAGTATATATTTCAAGTACAAAAGTATCTAGATTGCTAAGGTGTTAGAAGAACCTTTATGTTCTCAAAAGTCTAAAAAAACAGAACCACATATTCATTTAAAAAGAATATTCCTCAGAAACATGTTATCTACAAATTCCTTGATTTTGTTCAGGTTCAAGAATTCATCTATGAAGAATATTTTCTTTGGTCACTTATTATCTGCCGGCTTCTTAGTTTCTCTAAAACCAATAAGGTATTTTGTATTTTTTCATACATCTACAAAAAATATTTACATTTGGACATATAATCTACAAATGTCCAGGCCCAAAAAAGTGTCAACAAAGAATAATTTCTGAACAAGCATATTAGAGAGCATAATTATTATTATTATTATTGTTTATTTGTAACGCGCCAACATATTCTGTAGCGCTATACATAAGTTAAGTTCCAGGCAAAGACAAATTCAAAATGAACACATTGCAAAGCAAGGAGGGCCGTCTTTGAGCTTGGAATCTGGTGTCCATAGCGCTTTCCCCAAGCACTTTGCAGGATTGAAATTCACAGACTTACAACCTAAAGGTTGATGTTTGTATGTGGTAGAGTAGGGAGAGAGAAGTGTTGTGCGTGTTAGGATGGATGGTTATAGGCTTCTTTAAACAGATGAGTTTTTATTGAGGTTTTGAAGGTTTCGAGGCAGGAGTTTTAGAGAATAGGGGCAGCACAAGAAAAGTCCTGGAGGGAGGAGTGAGAGGAGGTGACAAGAGTGGTAAAGAGAAGAAGGTAGTTAGCAGAACGAAGAGGGCATGTGGGGAAGTTTTTGGAGACAAGAGCAGACATGTACAGGAATATTCAGAGCTTGCCAACCAAGTCATACTAACGTGTAAAAATAAGGATGCATTAATCCTCAATAATGAAATCTTTAAAAAAATTAATGCATCACAAAGAAATTATCACAGTGCTGATTCTGTACTTGCTGATGACAATGAAAGTCAGGCAAACTTTTCCACTGAATTCATAAACTCACTAACTCCTTCTGGAATGCCACTACATATTTTGCTGCTGAAGAAAGGTGCAATTGTTATGTTACTGCGAAATATGAACCCCAAAAAAGGCCTATGCAATGGGACAAGATTAATTGTTCAAGTAAAGGACCATTTCATAGATGCTGAAATTTTAACTGGTACCCATAAAGGAGAGAGAGTTTTCATACCAAGAAAAGATTTAGCACCAAGTGAAAGTAGTCTTCCTTTTATACTTCAAAGAAGACAATTTCCCATCATTAAGGCATTTGCCAAGACTATTAATAAATCACAAGCACAAATGTTCAAATCTGTGGGTATTTTCTTAGAACAACCAGTATTTGCACATGGTCAGCTGTACGTTGCGTTATCACGGTGCAAAAATCTGCATGCTATTAAAGTTTATATTGAAAAGAATGAAAGTCAAGGTGATTTATTAGAAGATGGACGTATTTTTACTCAAAACATTGTCTACTATGAAGTACTTTAACTTTTCGCTGCCCTGGACCCCTGGCCTCCTCCCATCCGGGCGGTGAGTATAGTACTCTGGGAATCCTGACTACAGAAGTAAAACGTGATACCACACTATGACTGACACGGAAATAACATTTATCACGCATAATGTAAGAGGGTTTGACTCGCAATTTAAAAGACAGAAAGCCTTTAATACTTATAAACAATACCACCCCTCAGTACTCTTCCTACAAGAGACGCACTTTGTCAGAAACAAGATCCCTAAATATTTATCCAATCTCTATCCAACCTTCTTTGCCACTAGCCATTCCACAAAAAGGGCAGGAGCCGCAATCCCGCTCCCTAAAGACCTCCCCTTCATCTTAGACCATAAAAAAATAGACCAAGACAGCCACTTTGTGCTCCTTACAGGTTCCCTATTCGGGAAGAAAGTTACTTTAATCTCACTATATGCCCCCACTCTTATGCCACAGAAAATTTTCATACGATTACTGCAGTATATTAAATCTCATGATCTCGGGAAAATAATCCTAGGAGGGGATCTAAATTCAGTCTTATCACCATTGGACAGATCAGGAGAGGGACGGAGCAGTCAACTCACTAAAAAACAATCCCAAATTCTAGCTTTATTGGAAGAACTCCACCTGATAGACCTCTGGAGGGAACAGCACAGAGGGGAAAGGGAATATTCATTCTACTCGCCAGTACACAAGACATACTCTAGAATAGATGCATTTTATACAGATTCCTCCCTACTAGACAACGTAGTGAACTCGGGAATCCATCCGTGCCCCTGGTCAGATCACTCCATAGTAAGTTGTACAATAGATTTTGGCTTTGCATTTAAAACCCCATACTCATGGCGACTCAACGAGATGCTCATGTCAATGCCTCATTTTAGGGATCACATAGCGTCTGACATAGAACTTTATTTCTCCACAAACCTATCGACAGAGGTGGACTTAGGCTGGGTCTGGGCAGCCCATAAAGCATTCATTAGGGGCACATGCATCAAGCTTGCAGCAAAATACAAAAAAAAACCAAAAGCCAGAGAAAGATGGTTGCATGCACACCTAATGGACCTAGAAAAGCTCAACCAAAAATCTCCAACATCAGAAAACCGCACCAAAATAGACAAAATAAGGGCTGAACTAGACCTAATCCTCTCGGAGCAAGTAGAGAAAGCCATGAGATGGACAGGCCATCGATATTATACCAAAGCCAACAAACCCAGCGCCATGCTCGCTAGGAAACTAAGACAAAAAACTAACCAATCAAAAGTCTTTAAAATTAGACAGCCCACAGGAGGGATAACCTCCAGCCCTGCGCATATACAAAAAGAATTCACAATGTTTTTTCAAAATCTATACTCATCCCCCAATCCCCCTATGGATAACCATATAAACCAATTTCTAGGATCGATAGATCTCCCAATGATGTCCCCCCAAGAGATGGACCATGTCAAAGCTCCAGTCACAATAGAAGAAGTTATTGAAACGATCAAATCATTAAAGTCAGGTAAAGCCCCGGGGCCGGATGGATTCACGAATCTATACTACAAAATATTTGCAGAACTATTAGCACCACACATGACAACACTATTCAATAATATGCTAAAGGGACACAGTATCCCCCCCGAACTAAACCAAGCTAATATGGTATTCTTTCAAAAGCAAGGGAAAGACCCCCTTCAGGTGCAGATATCAAAGTCCTGGCCAAACTTATGTCCAACAGAATCAACACATTTCTTCCCAGACTGATCCATAAGGATCAGGTGGGGTTTGTCCCGCACAGACAGGCAGGGGACAATGTCAGGAGATTATTAAATTTAATACATATATCTCAGCAACATAGAACCCCCATGTGTCTCCTAGCATTGGACCTAGAGAAGGCCTTCGACTCAATAGAATGGAAGTACCTCTGGGCAGTCCTCAGGAAATTTGGATTCCCAGAACAATTTATTAACCTCCTGAAAATATACTATGACAAACCTCAAGCCAGCCTCAAATTAGCAGGAGATAACCCCTCCATAATTAAGATTGAAAAGGGAACGAGACAAGGATGCCCCCTCTCCCCCCCTGCTCTTCGCGCTAGCAATAGAACCTCTAGCCCAAATGATTAGATCTAATGCGAAGATAGAGGGGGTTATAGTGGGCATGCACCACATGAAAAGCTGTTTTTTTGCAGATGATTTGTTCTGCTCCCCAACGAACCCGACTACATCTGTTCCAGCCCTGATATCCCTCCTAGAACAATTTGGCAGAATATCCGGTCTTAGGATTAACTCGGACAAAACTGAGGCATTAGGCTGCTCCCTCCCAACCCACACTCGGAACTTTTTAAAACAAAATTTCAACTTTACATGGCCAAAGTCAGCAATCAAATACCTGGGAGTTTATATCACCAACTCTATAGACTCAATGTACAAAGCCAACTATCCTCCCATATTCAGGGATTTGCACACTGGACTTTCAACATGGACTAAAGGTGGCCTTTCTTGGCTGGGTCGCATTAATGCGATCAAGATGAATCTATTGCCCCGGCTTCTGTACCTCTTTAGAACCATCCCAATTCCAATCCCCGCAAAAAAAATTGAAATTTGCCAAAAACAGATCTTTAACTTTATCTGGGAGCACAAACGCCATAGAATCTCAAAAACAGAAATGCACAAAGGCAAATGTATGGGGGGATTAGCATGCCCAAATCTTCACATCTATTTTAAAGCCGCCCAGCTAGCATTCATACCTTTAGCTCATTCAACACAGCATCAACTATTATGGATGTTTATCGAAAACAGGGCAATGACACCTTATACATGGGCCAAGATCCTCTGGCTGCCTGAGGTTCCAGATAACCTGAGGGAAATAGACAACCCCTTCATAAAACTTTCTCTAGAAACGTGGCGTTGGGCAGCTAAAACACGACACCTCTCAGCAACACCCTCCACATTGACTGCATTGGCCCCCCATCCAAGATTCGCCCCAACGCTCACCCAAGAATCACTTTTTTGGTGGCAAACAAGGGGATTTTTGCGCCTGGGTTCATGGTTCCAAGATAATAAAATTAAACATCCAGAAAATATAATAAATTCTCTGAACATACCACCCAAAGAATACTTTAACTTCAAAAAACTTCTATTTCATGTGCACTCAATAAAACGGGAATTTGGACCCCCCAAAACAAACTGGTTGATTAAACTCTGCGAGTCGCTCCCTCTGTGTAAAGGTATGATTAGTCTACTATACCAGGAACTCCTTCACAACAAACAGACCAGGAAACCGGCATATGTTTCAGCATGGGAACAAGACCTGGGGCACGAAAGAGATGAGGGCGCGTGGACCTCCACATGGGCCAATTTATCTAAAGGCGCACTTAACTTCAGTTTGCTGGAAACCTCACTTAAGGTTCTCCATAGAACATACATAACTCCAGTCAGGCAACATAAATGGAACACCAAAGTAAGCCCCAGGTGTTTTAGAGGCTGCCAGGAATCAGGCTCCTTTATTCACATTTGGTGGACGTGCCCTGTGGCAAAAGCCATGTGGGAGGAGGTCTTTGACCTGGTATCCACGATAACCCATACCCACATTGACAGAGACCTAGAGATCGCACTTTTAGGGACCAGATGCCCCCTCCTCTCCAGGCCCCAAAATGTACTACTACAATTTATGATGCTGGCGGCCAAAAGCTACTTAGCAAAACAATGGAAAAGCAACACCCTCAGTCTTCAAGCCATAATTAACAAACTTAACTTTATAGCCACCAACGAACGATTATCACATTTATTAGCTGACGCAATGCCCACATTTCTTGATACATGGAGCCCTTGGCTACACTCCCACCTTAGCTTAAGGGGACTAATGACAACTGACACTGTGACTGAGGCTTTCCCGGATGGGGGGAGGACCGTGGCGTCTAGAACTTAGCGAGCCCATCATGCGGGGCAAGATCAGGTAAGGTGGCAGCGTGGATCGAGTGCAAGATACCAGGTATAATTAATACCCCCCCTTATTCCCCCCCCCTCATATCTTCCCTATACCCAATTAAGTAATCCAGACCCCACCTTATTATCCCCCCTCCCCCCCCTCCACCACCTATAACAAGGATAATATCCCGACCCTCTAAAGGGAAGGGAATTCATGATACCTAATGTACAACAATTAATGACTAAGGAAAATGTACCCAAATCCACAATAAATCTAAAAAAATCCATATTAGGCAGATGAAAAAGCACTCCACATAAACAACGCACAGCACTCTGGAAATAAGACTTAACGTTACTAGACAAATAATGTAAACCACATTGCATTTTGTTATGTACTGTTTGATGCATGCTATATATAAAACCCCTTTTTAAAGCTACCTACTGAATAAGTGTAGCTGCTGCTGTACCCGGTTCTCTCATCAGCTGCTGATAGCGCTAATCTGACAGGCTTCTCCGGCATTGTTCTGTCCCATTGTCACACTCTGGATCACAGTGCAGCATCTCCTGGAGCCAATCAAACAACCCCAGGCTGATGTAGGGATGCCATCAACAAAGCATGCGTATCAAGATCATCATATCGCTCTTCCAGCATGATCCCCTCCTTTATAAGCACCTTCGGCCAGTTCCCTAGGGACGCCATCTGCTTGCCCATGAGGGTCTCCCCCCCTGCAGTCATTGGTAGTATTTCTTCTCCTTTGTTGTTTTTTTCATCAAGAAGACCATATTCAGCATCTCACAATTACCTCTGTGAAATGCACATTCAGGAATTTGAGTAGCTCTGTGGGCAGGGGTAGCTAATGGCAATCCAGCCCTATATTTCCTCATTTTGTCACCTTTCTATATTCCCTTCTTTCTCTTGCCATCCTCTCACCCAATAGAGAAGACAAGGATCCAAGCAGTGACCAAATGAAAATGAATAATAACACTCCATGAGGAGTAATACTGCTCTACAGTAAACATGCAAACAGAAAAAGGGCAAAAGGGAGGCCAAGAGTGGTACAGCATTTTATTAGATTATGATATTTATCTATGACAAAGGCAAAAATATACAGCTGTGGAATCTGAAATCTCAAATAACAAACAAGAATTAGAAACTCCAATGTAAGTATAATGGAAGATATATATTTAAAACAAATTAAAACTGATAAAGTACCTGTATTAAATTATGTCATATTTTTACATTTTGCTGTATCCATTTAAGAAATAACATGTTTAGCATTGCATACACAATAATAAGATCTTTATATATATATATATATATATATATATATATATATATATAACTCTCTCTCTTTATATATATATATATATATATATAAACCACAAAATCATTTAGCTTGCAGTGGGCAAAAGAGTTATAGAAGCCCAGCATCGTACAGATTACAGTAAATAAATAATAAATAGTACATCTGTGTTAACATTTGAATGTCTAAAAATAAGTTGATTTAGTTGTGCTATTTATTTACTGTATCTATGTTTTCAGTGAAAGCCAATTACTACCTTGGGAGTCCATACAGAGGTTTATAGTATAACTATTAACCCCCTAACTACCACAGTAATGGAGATTGGAGATCGCAGGGTCACTAAAGAACAGGGGAATCAGGAGTGAGCAGGGAAAAGTTCAGAATTAAACTGAAGAAAAGACGGTAAGTCATAAGATAAGCAGATATGAAATAAACAATACCCCCTGTGAGCATGCAGTGGAGTTAAACAGATTTAAGGGACTGGAAACAGTATTAGTAAATGGGGTTAAAAAATATTTTTAGTCCATCAAGATCAACCATTTAGATCTTCTCTAATATTTTGCAATATGTAGATATGTAGACAGAATGACTGAAGCACTTTGGACAGACATTTGCGACATTATCTAGGAAACAGGAACAAAGAATATCTTGAAAAGAAAGAAAACTAAGAAAACAAACTGACTATCTGAGAAGACTTTGAAAGTAGCCCAGGAAATAAGGAAAGAAGGTAGTGGTGATAGGAAAAGATTTGTCCAAACTGAATGCAGAATTCCAGAGGATAGCAAGTAGAGACAAGGAGACTTTCTATAGTGAGAAATGTAAAGAGAAAGAAGAGGATAAAATAACCTTTCATGCCAAAGCGGGTGTAATAAAAGACAAAAATGGCAGGGACTTAGCAGAAACAGATCAGATAAAGAAGAGGTTACAGGAATACACTAAAGCTACAAGAGTTGATGCATCCCAGTTTAATTATTCAAACTCCTACAAGATGATTCTGTGAAAATGTTGCTTGCCTTATGCCAACAAATTTAGAAAATTTAGCAGTGGCCGATACAATGTAAAAGGTCAGTCTACATTTCAATCCCAATAAAATCCAGTACCAAGGAGTGCTCCAATTATCAAACAATTGCATTCATTTTGCATGCCAGCAAGGTAATGCTTAAGATCCTACAAGCTCAACTCCAACAATATATGGACTGGGAACTACTGGATGTACAAGCCAGGCTCTGCAGAGGAAGAGGTGCAAGATATCAAATTGCCAATGTCTGATGGTTAATAGAAAAAGCAAGAGAGTTCCAGAAAAAACATTTACTTCTGCTGCATAGATTAATCTAAAGCCTGTGACTGTGTGGATCAGGACAAAATGTGGCATGTTCTTATAGAGATGGGATTACCAGATCATCTAATCTGCCTCCTAAAGAATCTGTATGTGGACCAAGAACCCACGGTCAGAACCAACTATGGGACAACAGAATGGTTTAAGTTCAGGAAAGCAGTTTGACAAGGTTGTACTTTTTCACCTTATTTATTCAACCTATATGCGCAGTACATCATGTGTAAATCAAGGCTGGATGGATCCAAAGCCAGAATCAATATTGCTGGAAGAAATATTGACAACCTCAGTACATGGATGATACTACTCTGATGGCTGAAAGTGAGGAGGAACTAAAGGACATATTGATGAGGGTGAAAGTAGAAAGTGCAAAAGCTGGCCTGCTACTCAGTGTTAAAAATACAAAGATTATAGCAAGTAATCTTAACTCCTGGCAAATATATTGGGGAAAAGTGGAGGCAGTGACAGATTTTTCTTTGGGTGGTGACTACAGCCATGAATAAAAATACATTTGTTTATGTGGAGGAAAGCCATGCGCAAGTCAAGACAAGATAGTAAAAAGTAAAGACACTATCAACAGATACACATAGTTTGAACTATGGTATTCCCAGTAGTTACATACAGATGTGAGAGTTGGATCATAAAGTAGTTTTAGTGACATGGAATTGATAAAAAATATAAAAGTTGGTGCCTTCTCCAGTTCCTATGTCCCTGCTCTCACCATCCTCTATTTCTACTTCTCATTCACCACAATTACATTATCTCCCTTTTTCTCTTAATAACCTATCACTTTCTCTCCCTTTTCCCAGATTTCCACACATTTCTCCTTATTTACCCCCTCACCTTTTCCCTCTCTTTTCTCCCCTTCCCCCTCTCCATCCAGGAGTCTGGTGTGTTACTCGCAGAACCACAAGCTCCCCAGATATAATTATACTACTGTAATCTTATTGGGTCTGGGGGAAATAATACTCAGAGTTTAGATACAGACCTTGGGAGATTACACAGACACTTATTCCTTGTTTCCTTATTTGATGTGTGTCAGATACAACTGATCCTGTTAATGTGGAGCATGTGAGTATAGCAGATATTATACTGCCTGAGATCTGCAAGGAGGAAAAAAAAAACATCCTCAACTCCCCATCTTCATCCTCTCTCCTCAACCCCCCTCCTCATCCTCAACCCCCCTCCTCAACCTACCTCCTCAACCCACCCATCCTCAACCCCCCCATCCTCATCCTCAACCCCCCCTCCTCAACCTCAACCCCCCTCAACCCCAACCCACCTCCTCAACCTCAACTCCCTCAACCTCCCCCCTCAACCCCAACCCCCTCCTCAACCCCCCTCCTCCACCTAAACCCCCCTAAATACCTCCCCCCTCTCCCCTCACTTACCTGCCTGAGCTCCGGCCTCCGCTCATTCTTGACCCGGCAAGCATGTGACATCACATGCGAGCCACGCCATTAGCATATACCTGGTGCAGGCACCCGGTATATGCTAATGACGCATCGCGCATGTGACGTCACATGCGCGCCGGCACCGGGTCAAGGAGCGGAGGCCGGAGCACAAGCACGTAAGTGAGGGGAGAGGGGGGAGGTATTTAGGGGGGTTTAGGTGGAGGAGGGGGGTTCAGGGGGGTTTAGGTTGAGGAGGGGGAGGGAAAGAGAATGTAATGATATGGAATCACAAGGTTGTGGAGACCAGCAGCCAAGGTCAGCAATAATCCAGTTCAGCAATTTGTAGGTGAAACAGGAACAAGCTTTATTGAAGTGATCAGGAACCACACAATAATCTGGCAAGGATACAGAGACAGGAAGTGCCTTATATAGGCCAAGAACCAGACAGCTGACCAGACACAGCTGAAGAGACTTAGGTACTGATACTATTGCTAGCAGAGTCAAGCTTATCAGATCTCAATGAAATTCACAAAAGGCAGGCTGGCGCAGTGGTAGGGAAGTGGCAGAGTCAATTCCGCACATTACCCCCGCCTCTATAGGTGCAGCCTCTGGATGCCCTATTACCTGGTTTAGCAGGGTACTGCACATGAAAAGACCGAAGGAGATCAGGAGCGTGAATATTGTCCACTGGTTCCCACGAACTCTCCTCCTCACCATAGCCTTTCCAGCGAACCAGATACTGAAGCTTGTTACGGAAGATCCTGGAGTCAATAATTTTTTCCACTTCGTACTCATCCTCACCATCCACGAGGACTGGAGGTGGGGCAGGCAGGGCTCGGCCAGGGAAAGTATTTTCATGAAAAGGTTTAAGCAGTGCAACGTGAAACACTGGATGTATTTTCATGGAATTCGGGAGTTGTAAACAGAAAGTGACAGCATTGATCTGAGCAATGATCTCAAAAGGTCCCATGAACCTTTGACCCAATTTATGAGAAGGAATCCGAAGCTTAAGATTCTTTGTTGACAGCCACACCTTGTCACCAACGTGATAGACTGGGGCCTCCTTTCTATGCCTATCAGCAGCTCTTTTGTAACATTCCTGAGCCTCCAAAAGTGTCTCTTTCAACAGTGCTTGGGAATCACGTAAGGCGGTTAGCCGGTCAGTGACAGCAGGAATGGAAGTAGTAACTGGGAGACTGACTAGAAAGGTCGGATGGTAACCATCGTTGGCAAAAAATGGGCTCAAAGAAGTGGAGCAGTGTTGGGCATTGTTATAGGCAAACTCCGCCGTGGGTAGAAGATCCAGCCAGTCATCCTGCAGGTAACCAATATAGCACTGCAAATATTGCTCCAAAGTCTGGTTGGTTCCCTCAGTCTGTCCATTACTTTGCGGATGAAAAGCTGACAACAGATTTACATTAATACCTAGATTAGAACAAAAATGTTTCCAAAAACGAGATGTAAACTGCACTCCCCTGTCAGAAACTACTTCATCGGGCACTCCATGTAAGCGAAATATTTCCCGAATAACCAGGTCAGCCGTCTGTTTAGCTAAAGGGAGACCACGAGCTGGTATGAAATGACCCATCTTAGTTAACCTGTCCACAACAACAAGAATAGTAGTGTGTTCCTTAGAGGGAGGAAGTTCCACAATAAAGTCCATGGATATACATCCCCAGGGACGATGAGGAATAGGAAGAGGCTGAAGCAAGCCAACAGGGGATGAGCGAGGAGTCTTATGTCTGGCACATACATCACAAGAGGACACATACTTCTTAACATCCTCATGATACTTCGGCCACCAAAAGGATCAGGCAAGTAGGTCTTGCGTCTTTCGGATTCCTGGATGACCTGCTGGTTTTGAGTCATGGTAGAGACGTAAAAGGTCCAGTCGCACTGACTCCGGAGCAAACAGACGTTGAAAAATCCAAAACCCATTAAGCATCGTCATATGGAGGTCACGAGGAGGATCACGAAGAACTGGGTCTTCAGCGTAGCCCTTTTTAATGCAAGACATCAGATCAGAAGGAAATGTAACTCCTATAAATATATCCTCCGGCAAGATGGTGGTCTTGGTTACGGTAGTATGGAGGGGGTCAGCTATTCTAGACAAGGCATCCGCCTTACCATTCTTGGAGCCAGGACGGTATGTAACCAAAAAATTAAACCTCGAGAAGAATAGGGACCAGCGTGCTTGTCTGGCTGACAGTCTCTTTGCTGATCGAATACATTCCAGATTTTTGTGATCTGTGAGGACAGTAATTGGATGGTAGCTCCCTCCAAGAGATGTCTCCATTCGGTGAAGGCAGCTTTTATAGCCAATAGTTCTTTATTCCCTATGTCATAGTTTCTTTCTGCTGGCACCATCTGGCGGGAATAGAAGGCACACGGATGTAACAGCATCTTAGGTCCAGTCCTTTGAGACAGTATAGCACCAACAGCTGAATCAGAAGCATCAACTTCCACAATAAATGGTAATTCCGGCTGAGGATGTACCAGGACAGGGGCAAAGGTAAACAGAGTCTTTAATCGGGAAAATGCGGTATCCGCCTTATCGGACCACTGAAAAGGAGTCCCTTTACGTGTGAGTTCAGTGATCGGTGTAATAACGGCAGAGAAATTCTTAATGAAACGCCTGTAAAAATTGGCAAACCCCACAAATCTCTGAACATCTTTTTCATTCTTGGGGATGGGCCAGTCCAGCACAGCTTTAATTTTACTTGCGTCCATACTTAAACCTTTGGGAGTTATTACATACCCCAGGAATTGAATTTCTGTTTGTTCAAACTCACATTTTTCTAGTTTAATGTATAGGCGATGGGTACGAAGGCGCTCTAGAACTATACGGACCTGTTTTCTGTGGTTTTCAAGATTATCAGAGAATATTAGGATATCATCCAAATATGCCACAACAAACTGATCCAGGAGATCTCGTAGTACATCATTGATAAGATGCTGGAAAGTTGCAGGGGCATTACACAGCCCAAAAGGCATTACTAGATATTCGTAATGCCCATACCTGGTTCTAAAAGCTGTTTTCCATTCATCATTGGGTCTTATGCAAACCAGATTATATGCCCCCGAAGATCAAGCTTCGTAAATATTTTAGCTGAGCGAAGTCTCTCCAAAGTTCAGGAATCAGAGGCAAGGGGTAGCGGTTTTTAACAGTGATGTTATTAATGTCCCTGTAATCAACGCATGGCCGTAGGCTGCCATCTTTCTTTTCTACAAAGAAAATAGGAGCTCCTGCTGGAGAAGTAGATGGTCGAATAAAGCCTTTGGCAAGATTTTCTTGTAGGTATTCACGAAGAGCTTTCAATTCAGGCTCAGAAAGGGAATATATACGGCCAAATGGGATAGCAGCCCCAGGCAACAGCTCTATTGGGCAATCATAAGGCCTGTGTGGTGGAAGCTGATCAGCATTCTTCTTATCACAGACATCTGCAAAATCCCGATATTGTAGAGGAAGCTTAGTCAAGTTTGTAGCAACCATTTCATTAATTGTTGTGGCAACAGGTGTTACCTTAGAGGGTTGACAATTCATTAAGCAGTGTTCTGAAGGAAAGGACAAAGTTCTGATCTTCCAATCAATCTGTGGGTTATGCAGAGCAAGCCAAGGTACCCCCAAAATCACTGGAAACTGTGTTGAGGAAATTAGGTGGAAAGAAATAGCCTCATGGTCATTCACTTCCGCAGTCAACATTAAGGGCACAGTCTCATGTGTAACCGGGCCTGACGTAAGTGGAGAACCGTCAACTGTCTCCATGAACACATGTGAAGAATTAGGGATAGACTGAATTCTATTTCCTGCTGCAAATTTAATGTCCATAAAGTTTCCGCCTGCTCCAGAATCTATCATAGCTGTAGTTGAAATTTTACGATCACCACATTGCAACGTGATAGGCACCACAAAATGAGGATGTTGAGTCAACATACCCTCTTCACCATGAGCCAGAGAAAACAAGGGTTGTGTGACAGAATCCAGTTGATCTGAAATCTGGGATTGGTGTTGAATCTGTGCACCCTCAGCCGCCATAGCTATTGTTCTTTTTGATTTGCTAGGGCAATTGATGGCATAGTGCCCTGCACTACCACAATACAGGCATAAATTGTGAGTGCGTCGCCACTGTTTTTCTTCGTTGGATAATGGCCCTCTTATTAGATTTACCTGCATAGCCTCTGGCTCAGAGTCTGTAGGTGTTTGTGGGATCGGAGTAGAAGTTCTTGAATAGAAAATTGGAGTAGTACTTGGTCTAAAAGAGCCCTGTCTTTCCAATCTTCTTTCAGAAAGTCTCCGATCAATACGGATAGCCAAACGCACAAATGCATCAAAGTCAGCAGGAAGATCAACACGAGCTAGCTCATCTTTTATAGCTTCTGAGAGACCTTTTCTGAAGTGGAACCTCTGGGCTGATTGGTTCCAGGTAGTATCAGCAACCCACTGTCTGAATTCAGCAGCATATTCAGCCACCGAGCGCCTCCCTTGATGCAAATGAAGGAGAGTGGCTTCTGCTGTAGCACATCGATTTGTGTCATCAAAAACTAGGCACATGGCCTCAAGAAAGTCATTTAGATTACCCAAGACTTGACTGTCCTGTTCCAGAAGAGGGGAGCCCCAAGCCAGGGCTTCATCCTTGAATAAGGAAAAAATAAATCCCACCTTCTCTCTTTCAGATGGAAATCATTGAGGTAACATCATGAAGTGCAAACGGCATTGATTTAGGAAACCCCTAAATTTTTTGAGATCTCCTCCAAACTTTTTTGGTAGGGGCAAGCGGGCATCTTGTGCAGGTGTAACAGTAGCAGCCGCAACATCTCGTGCCCTGTAGCTGGTATACTCACTGTGCATTGACTGAATTTTATTTTGCAGTTCAGCTATCTGGTCCTGCAGCACTTGAATGGTCTGTGCCTGGATCTGCACATTTCTTGCAGTAAAAGCAACCTGTTGGGCCTGCAGTTCAGCTAACTGGTCCTGCAGCACTTGAATGGTCTGTGCCTGGGTCTGCACAGTTCTTGCAAATAAAGCAACCTGCTGGGCCAATGCAGAATCTGACCCGGCGGTCTCCATGAAAGTGGCCAGATTATTCTGTAATGATATGGAATCACAAGGTTGTGGAGACCAGCAGCCAAGGTCAGCAATAATCCAGTTCAGCAATTTGTAGGTGAAACAGGAACAAGCTTTATTGAAGTGATCAGGAACCACACAATAATCTGGCAAGGATACAGAGACAGGAAGTGCCTTATATAGGCCAAGAACCAGACAGCTGACCAGACACAGCTGAAGAGACTTAGGTACTGATACTATTGCTAGCAGAGTCAAGCTTATCAGATCTCAATGAAATTCACAAAAGGCAGGCTGGCGCTGGGGGGGGGGGGGGGGGGAGAGTGACTCGAGTATAAGCCGAGGGGGCCCTTTTTTCCCTTTTTGCCTTAAAAAAAGGGCTGAAAAACTCGGCTTATACTCGAGTATATACGGTAGATAAAAAACAATAACGCGTTAAGAGGAAATACGGACTTAGAAAAAAAAATGCGAGTTCACAAAAATATGGGTCTTAGAAAAATAAAAAAATGCAAGGTCCCAAAAATACGAAGCTAACGGCCGAAACGCGTATAACAAAACACACCAAAACCACTGAAAAATAAAAAAGCATAAAAAATAATCACACACAGCATGGGGGGACAACCTGCCAGTGAGGTTGCACGCTAATAAAAGTTGAATTTAAGGAGTTTTGGAACTTGAAAATCAGCTAAGCGAGAAAAAAAATGGCGTCCAAAAAAATTACAACGAAGCGTGCGCAAACACAGCCAGGCACATACTACTTTTGCCAGGGACGTACGAGGTACAAAAATACACAGCTAGGAAGCACAGAAAATGCTTGCGAGTCGCGTAGCATATACTGTAGATAAACAACGCCATTTTACAACACTAACTTGCAACTAAAAACATTACAAATCTAAAATGGCGCTTTACACAACTAAATCAACGTTTTGCGCACGCAGCATATTTCTAATGCACCGGAGGGGACACTGATGACACTTTCTCCTCAGGCCAGCAACAGTCCAACTGTACATTGTATGCTGCAGGAAAATAAAAAGAGATACTTAGCTCTTCAGGCTATTCATTGCTGAATATATCAATTACAAATAGGTAAAGTATATTAATTTATTAAGTAACTAATTAATTAATTATTATTTAAAAAAAATAGACATATTTATCTGTTTTTGTGATGAGCACCAAAGGTGCTTGGAGGAGCAAAAGTAAAAGAGAGGAGAGGCTCGCAATGAGCGCCGAAGGTCCTCAGAGTAGAAAAAGCTTTACATTGTGTATCACCAGCATCGCCATGGCTTAAAATGTTATTGCTAGTACTTTCATATTCATGTATATATATATATATATATATATATATATATATATATATATATAATCACAGTATTACAGTATATAGTCATATATTTTTATCTATATACATCTACATCTCTCTCTCTCTCTGTAAATATCTATATATATATATCACATATTATAATTGTCTAACTACGATTCGTCGTCACGCTGCGTTGCGTAGTGCGTACGACTTAGCGATGAGCGCCGCAGGCGCTCATTGCCCGGCGAGCCGTTAAACCGCTCTGTTGCGTAGTGCGTACGACTTAGCGATGAGCGCCGCAGGCGCTCATCGCCCGGCGAGCCTCGCACAGCGAGGCTAGCCGTTAAACCGTAGCACTTTGGCAATGAGCGCCGCAGGCGCTCATTGCAGGCGAGCCTCGCATAGCGCGGCGAGCCGTTATGTTAAATCGTAGCACTTTGGCAATGAGTGCCGCAGGCGCTCATTGCAGGCGAGCCTCGCCTAGCGAGGCGAGCCGTTAAACCGTAGCACTTAGAAAAAAAATACGAGGTGAAAAAAATTACGAGATAAGCGGCGTAACAAAAACAGTAAAAAAAAACAATAAATACACACTAAAAAATAAAACAAAGGTCACTTACAGCATGGGGAACCAGGCAGGACGTCTGGAAGTGAGTTGGAACTGCAATTTAGATCGATTTAGCCGAGTTACAAAGATCGAAAATCGGCTAAGCGAGAAAAAAATGCCCGCCGAAAAAAATGAAAACGAGGCTATACTACTACAAACTGCGTAAAACACAGCCACAGACGTATGTGTTTGAAAAACTACCGCGCAATGAGTAAAAAGACAGTAGCGAGTACATTTTACGAAACACAATTACAGATTTACGCATTAACACAGATTTAACGACTTTGTCTCGCGCAACATCGGATTTCCCGCCTTTGATGTGAAATATAAGTTGCAAGTTATAAAAATAAAAAATTTAAAAAAAAAATTGTATTTAAGAAAAAAAAAGGGACAAATGTAGCGTCATGTTGTGTGGCAAACACATTTCACTACATTTAATTTTTATTGACCGTCATTTGACCGTTTTACCATATTTACTGTTAAACCGTAGTACTTTAGAGGGCTGAGCGATGAGCGCCGCAGGCGATCATTGCCTGGCGTGCCTCGCACAGCGAGGCAAGCCGTTAAACCGTAGTACTTTGGCAATGAGCGCCGCAGAAAAAATGCCGGACGAACAAAACGAAAACCAGGCGACAGCACTATAACCACGGAAAACACGTACCGATAATCCACTAAGACGCATACCACACATTATCCGCCATTTTATGATAATGCGGAAGTACACAGCTACGTTAACGGTTTGGTCTCGCGCACGCACACTATTACACTGCACACGTTCAGCACGCTTACACAGCACCTCCACACCACTAATGCTGCTGCAACATCAACACAGATTGCCAGCTCTTCAACACAATGCATAAAAATACGTAAATTAATTTATTAATTTGATTTCTATATTTCAGTAGTACACAGAAAACAACATTATCTACCTTACAATTCCATATGTATATTAATAACTAACCAACTTTACACATCTGATTGCCGTCATTTTTTGACGGGCAATACGCTAATATATATATATATATATATATATATATAGTCATAGATATTAGAACATAAATCTATAAGTTTATATATATATATATATATATATATATATATATATATATGTATATATATCTATGTTATCTATGCTGCTGGGGGCTATGCAGATAGAAACTTCCTGCATATTTATAGTCTCCTCACACCTCAGGCAGCTGAGCTACTGAACACAAAATGGCCGACTGAACACAAAATGGTGACTGAAAACAAAATGGTGACTGAATACAAAATGGTGACTGAATACAAAATGGTGACTGAATACAAAATGGCCAATTCCACACTAGTATAAATACAAATAAAAATAATACAGCAGAGGATTGTGTCAAATTTATAGCCCGACATGATTATTTCTAGTGTAACTTGTTGCACATTTTCAAGTGAAGTTCTAAAAGTAAATTATAAGAATATAAACAATAGCTCCTCAGTAATATGACTGTAATTATCTGGTGTAATTTACCTAATTGCACTGTTTATATATTACATATGACATATAATATCACATTTAAGTCATGAGATGTTGAGCTTCATTTGTGAGGAGGAAAGAGAAGAAATCTCCATCTAAACTGCACTTATTGTGTGACACAGATCTGATTTATACACAACACAGATCTATACTATAAACTGTCTGTGTAAATGTGATGGAGAAATCTGTATAAATGTGACAGAACTCACCAGTGTGACTTATATGAGGTAAAGAGACACGTTATATAATACAAGATGGCTGACAGCTGGAGCTGAGGTATCACAGGCAGATAAAGGACTACAATTCATCAAAACTACAAAATCTTTATTTATACATAGACAGACAAACATCACACCAGCTTACTGGGGCTATGCAGCGGCCTATTAATTATTGTAATTACTTCCCAGCGATTATACATTTTTTGTCATTGCGTGTAACAGTAACTATATAATGTCTGCATGGTCAGGACACGGTCAGAGTGGCTAAACCAGCCTCTAAATGGTTACAGGGCCACTGCAGTCCTGTAGTTATACTATTATATACATTTATACTGCAATGAGTTCACCATTGTGGTTTCTGCTGATCAACTTCCTGAGGTGGGAAGAGAATGAATGTGGAATAGGCTTCTATGTGCACAATGGGAATGAGGCAGCTAAAACTACCAGTACTTTTAGTGGGTCTAATGGAAAGCTGATGAGTATACGTTTTTTAGGAAAGAAAATTAAGAACTAAAATAAAGAATAATTATAATATTCTAGGAACATTTAGCCCATTACCCAGTTTATCATTCTGAGCTGTCAGTAAACCTTTCTGATTCACCTACAACCCAAGATTATATTATTTTATTAATGACAGATTATTGTCATTGAGAAATTGGGGCCAATGTTTTGGTGCAGCCATCTGCAGAAGTCTAAAGTTGGTTAGACCAAGGTGACTTCAATGTTCTCTTATTAACACAATATCTGGATTGTGTGTGGATCAGAAAGGCAACTGCCAGCCTGTTCAGGGTAGAATTGCCTGGTATTTTGGGGCTGGATCACTCAAACTCATATAGTACAGGATATTTCTCCCTGTGACGGCCACAAGTGACTAAAACCAGACGCATATGACAAATTCATTCTTAGATGAGCACCTCTACTCTTTTTGATAGCTAAATATTACAAACTTTAAAATAATGCCTGACAGTAAAATAACATTAAGGTTTGCAACCTTTAGCTGTCAGTCAGCCTTTCTGATTCACCTACAAACCAATAGCCCTATTATGTTTCCCTATATCTTCCACAGCAAAGTAAATCTCGCTATGTATTATATTCAGCCCTCACATAATCATTGCAAGAGAGATACCCCGACAGACTTAGGGTGGATTCAAGAGGGAGGTGACCACCACATGTGGATCAACAGATAGCACAGGTCACTGGATCTTCACATGGAGCTTGTAAGGAACAGGATGTTATGCACACATGGACATGGCCATATAGGGACAAATCATGACAAGGAGGATTACAGTAATGTCCTGAAGCTGTTCACAAAAGACCAACAAACAGGAGACTGTGGAGAGGCACACGGAGCACCAGGAATCTCACCTCCATCAAGGAGAATCATGGGTACATCTGGAAAGTCCCACACCATTACTGTTGTTCTTGTGGCAATATGTATACCAATAATGATCAGTGACACTATATATATATCTCAAAGTATTAACTCCCAATAATTAATAATATGTATATATATATATATATATATATCACATATATAGTTGTGAGCATGCGAGTTGTCGCTAATGCTTGCGGGCTCGCGTAGCGAGGGCCGAGAGCAAGGGCCTCAGTTGCTGGCAAGGAGCGCCCAACTGGGACAGTCGCAAACTTTACGTCGCAACGCAAACAACACGACACACCAACTACGACCCTCGCAAACTTTACCTCGCAACACAAATATTATATGAGACACGTTACCACACATTACGACATCGCAAAAATCAGCCACAGCTCGCGAACATGAAAAAAATCAAAACACAATAAATACACACAGCACATAAATAAAAAGCTTACCTACAGCAAGAGGGAGCATCCAGGACCTCAAAAAAACAACTTACACCTTCATTTAACTCAAAATAAAAGAGTTTAGACACTCAAAAATTCTCTAAGCGAGAGAAAAAATGGCCGCCAAACAAAACGAAAACGAGGCTGCAGCACTCTAAACACGCAAAACACCACAAGAAACTCGCAAAACACCACAAAACACCTATGGATATTCCTCTAAGACGCACACCACACATTACCCGCCATTTGATAATGCGGAAGTACACCACTACGCTAACGGTTTCGTCTCGCGCACGCACACTATTACACTGCACACATTCATCACGCTTACACAGCAGCTCCACAGCACTAATGCTGCAGCAACTTTAAAACACATTGACAGCTCTTCCACACAATGCTTTAAAATAGGTAAAGTATATTCATTTAGTAATGTATTATATATTTCAGTAGGACACACCAAACAGCATTAGCTAACTTACAATTTCATTGCCGTCATTTTTTGACGGGCAATTTGCTAGTATATATATATATATATATAAAAGGATAAATAAAACAGAGTGTATATGTATATATTTTTGATGCAAAAAAAATAAATATATATATATATAATGTGTTTTTTGTTATATATGATGAGAGTCTGGTGTGTGTGGGGGGGGGGGGGGATGTTGTGGCCTAGCTATAAGTGTGCTTTCTGCATTAATGTGTATTGTACAATTAAGTGTAAAGTAGTATTTAATTAGCAATATATTAAAAAAAGTATAAACCTGCACTCTCACTCTAGCTCCACTCTGACCTTTCATGCTAACTGGGAAGCTTGCACATATATAATGTATCCCTGTTATCAGTAATCAGTTTGCCATTTTCTTTTGGCTCCTATGGCTGTGGCCTAGAAAGAAATACTATGGAGGTGATGGGTGTAATTTGTGCAGGTCCCATATCCCAGACCCTTCAGTGCTACTGACGAGAGCATGGGTTATGGATGCTAGGCTGGATCAATAAGATTGTGAGGGAAACAATTTAAGAGGGAGAGGGGGAAAGAGACACGGGGAGGGAGAGGGAAGAGGCACAGGGGAAGGAGAAGGGAGGAAGAGACACAGGGGAGGGAGGGGGGAGAGGCACAGGGGAAGGAGAAGGGAGGAAGAGACACGGGGAGGGAGGGGGAGAGGCACAGGGGAAGGAGAAGGGAGGGAGAGACACACCAGGGGGAAAGACACTTCAATTATTATCCCGTCACTTTTGCCGGGCAAGTCACTAGTAACTATATAACCTTCAACGTTTAAACTCACCTCAAGAAATTGGCACCATCCAGCACTTTATAAGATCCAGTTTCCCTTCAGGATCCCTTTTCACCCAATAAAGTATCAGTACTGGTTACTAGGGACTGAAGGAGACCAACCAATGGCCCCTGTGATAGTGGGCTTGTAGTCTGTAGAATGCTGATGACATCACAATCCCTATGACATCAGCCATGTTATATCTATATATTAACTAGTGAGTGATCAGTGCTGACCTCAGAGCCTCTGTGTATCAGAGGATATATGTATAGAGACGTGAGAGTGCAGAGGAGGTAGTCATAGTGATGTGAGAGTGCAGAGGAGATAGTCATAGTGATGTGAGACTGCAGAGGAGGTAGTCATAGTGATGTGAGACTGCAGAGGAGATAGTCATAGTGATGTGAGAGTGCAGAAGAGATAGTCATAGTGATGTGAGAGTGCAGAGGAGATAGTCATAGTGATGTGAGAGTGCAGAGGAGATAGTCATAGTGATGTGAGACTGCAGAGGAGATAGTCATAGTGATGTGAGACTGCAGAGGAGGTAGTCATAGTGATGTGAGACTGCAGAGGAGATAGTCATAGTGATGTGAGACTGCAGAAGAGATAGTCATAGTGATGTGAGACTGCAGAGGAGGTAGTCATAGTGATGTGAGACTGCAGAGGAGATAGTCATAGTGATGTGAGAGTGCAGAAGAGATAGTCATAGTGATGTGAGACTGCAGAGGAGGTAGTCATAGTGATGTGAGACTGCAGAGGAGATAGTCATAGTGATGTGAGAGTGCAGAAGAGATAGTCATAGTGATGTGAGAGTGCAGAAGAGATAGTCATAGTGATGTGAGAGTGCAGAAGAGATAGTCATAGTGATGTGAGACTGCAGAGGAGGTAGTCATAGTGATGTGAGACTGCAGAGGAGATAGTCATAGTGATGTGAGAGTGCAGAAGAGATAGTCATAGTGATGTGAGACTGCAGAGGAGGTAGTCATAGTGATGTGAGACTGCAGAGGAGATAGTCATAGTGATGTGAGAGTGCAGAAGAGATAGTCATAGTGATGTGAGACTGCAGAGGAGGTAGTCATAGTGATGTGAGACTGCAGAGGAGATAGTCATAGTGATGTGAGACTGCAGAGGAGGTAGTCATAGTGATGTGAGAGTGCAGAGGAGGTAGTCATATTAAAGTAAGAGTGCAGAGGAGGTAAGAACAAGAATGTAATCCTTTCAGAAAATCCTCATATTATACCTGTAATCTATATTACAATTACTTACCTTCATTTATAAATCACATAAAGTTATCTTGGATGAGGAGCTTCATAACCACCCATTTTGTTTACACCCTGAAGACACCCATAGCTGATTGATTACCTTTGCAGCACTGTCAGGACATCCATCTAAATGATCACAAACAGAATTGACTGCCCGATGCAGGGCTTGAACCCGCAGCTCCACAGATTAGAGTCTGGAGCATTTACCCACAGAGCCACCCTTCAGGAATTCATGAGATAATGTTTTAAGGTGATGTAAGAGAATGTCCCTGAATTGCTTAAAATAGTGATTCGTAAACCATCTGGGCAATGGCCTAATGAGCTTTAGTTGGTTTAATTGCTATTATAATTTCTTCTTCCATAATGGGGGCACTAAGGGAGTTTATTTGACATGTAACTATTTATCTATTTGAGTGAAATATATATTGGACCAGCGATTTTCCTGTCAAACAATAACGGTCCTAAAATTGTAAAGCAGGTAATGCTGTTTGCCCCACAATGTAATGCTTTTGGTCCTCTGAGTACCTTTGGCACTCATTGCGAGCCTCTCCCCTTGTATACTTTTGGTGGTGTGAGCACCTTCAGCGCTGATTGCAAGAATTGCAAAAATGGCGGCGATTGTCTATGTGTTACGTGGCTCTCGAGCATTTTCTGTTCTTCCTAATAGTGTATTTTGTACCTCGTACATTCCTGGGTAAAAGTCTTATGTGCTTGGCAGTGTTTTGCATGGTTAGGGGTCGGGTAGCTTAGTTTTAGTTTTTTTTGGCCTCCATTTTTTTTGGGCGCTTTTTCAAACTGCTACTGGTGTCGCATTGTGACTTGTGTAATTGCGTATGGAGCTCATCTCCACCAGCGCAGTGATTGCCTTCTGCGTTCACTGCCTAAGTCCTGCGGAGTTGTAGAGATGAGCGCCTACCGGGCGCTCATCTCCTCCAGCGCAATAAGCGCATTTGGCGCACACTGCCTAAGTCGTACGAGGTCATAGGGATGAGGGCCTATGGCGCTCATCCCCACCAGTGCAAGGAGCACCTTCAGCGCTCCTTGCCTGCAATTGCGGCCCTCGCTTCACCCACAATGCTCACAACTATTTATGTGATAGGAATGAATAGAATGTATAATTGTTTTCAGTCTGATTTAGATCTCTCCAGACGTCAAATAAGAAATGTTTTTTGAGTAAAGATGTAAGTGCTCTCATTGCTGCTGGGACCAGAGGAGAAAAGACAGCCCTAGTCGTATCCTTCATGGGGTCTATAACTGCATTCATGTCTACTCCAACCACCCATGTAGAATTCTGCCAGGAAACCATTAAGTTGGAAATTCAGTGGAAGAAGGCCGATTGACCCAAATTTGGGGCATATATATATGTAACAATGCAACTTGTCTTTCATTGATGGACCCTTGCACTAAAATATACCTTCCCTCATTGTCTCTATATGTTTTTGTATGCTGAAAATAAAGCCCTTTGTGTATCAAAATAGAGACATGTTTATTTTTATCAGTTAAGGTAGCATGAAAAATCTGAGAAAAAATGCAAAATAACATAAAACACAGCAAATGTACCAGCCAGAGCCTCAAGCTGCCTGGTGAGATGTACCATATGCACAAAACTAAGAATATTGTATTCAACGCAGCCAACTATTTACATTCTGAGTTATCGCGCTCCTGAACTATCAAAAGTATTAGAAAATGTAAAACCAATAATACAAAGGAGATCAGTAGCTGTCCTCTAAGTGTAAAGGTGTGCCGCAACGTACCAAAAGGACCAGATATAATCATGGATGGCCGGACTAAACTACTAGATAAGCATCTTATCAGGGGCTGGGCATGAACAAGAGGATTCATAGTGGCATTACAAGTATTAATACTAGAGACAAAGTCCCATGTGGACAACGTAAGTAATAACCTTATGTCAAACCTGCCAGGTTACAAATATACATACTTACATTTATATATAACTCCTAGAAATATCCAACAACATTGTGAGGATTGGACTTAGCAATACTAACAGGGAAGAGTCTGCCCCAGGAAAAAAGGAGCTTTAAATGGTTCTCCATCTTAAGTTACAACTGCCTTATTTGTTTTCCTGAGAGCAAATAGATAACATAATAAAAAATAGCTTTCAATATGAGGTCTCATTGAAGCCATAACAGCATTACCAAGGTCCCACACCGGTAATATACAGCAAAGTATAGACTTATCAAAGGTCTTTGTAAAAAGAGCAACTACACAAGGCTGGTAAAAGTCTTACGTTTGCTCATAGGAGAAAAAGCAGAGCATAAAATATTATTGTTATAACTAGGGACCCTTCCTAGGTTGTAGATCCGGCAAATTGTAACCAAAGTTCATGTAAAGAACAACCAGAAGCAATAAACTATTGGAAATTCAAATTAGGGGCCATAATTATGACAACTCGGGGTAAGTGTATTATATCTGTTATGCTTAGTCTCCAAACTGATTTCACTTTCTAGGAGATTGTTCTTGTGCCGGGACAGGATAATCCAGATATGAAAGGTCCCAGGAATGGATCAGAGCCACTCCTTCTTCACTCATACAGATAATGTATAGCTTTCCATCTTTATCTTTATTTAACCTGAAGGGAAATCCCATGTGTAGATATAATGGTGAACCATCAGGGCCTGCAAAAGGGGATGTAGAGATGTTTATTTATAAAGGGTATCCAAAGACAGGTCAAAAAACATGCTTGGAGTCATGCTCCTGATCTCAGGGATTCCTGCCCTGGTCACCTTCATAAACAAGTCCTTTGTGAAGAAGTAGTGAAATCTAATAACGTCTCCTCACCTTTCTGTAGGAGATTGCTTTCTGTCCAGGGGTCTGTGTATTCTGTCAAACCTGAACTCTTCCTCCTCTAAGTAAGGTAAAAGAGCCCACAAAGCTCCTTCATGTATACATTAAGATCCGCACAGACGCTAGAAAATTACGGATTCGCACATTTTGCTTCCTAGACCTATTCTCCAGATATTCTTGGAGGGACTGGTGGTGTCTCTGCTCCTCCGTTACGTGGCCACGTATCCCTCCACATGCTCATGCTCCTTAAGTAGATTATTGTATTTCTCCTCTAATTGGATGACTTTAGAGTCCACTGCCTTTTTTTCTGAAGACAGATCAATTGCTACCTTTTGCACTTCAGCTTTAATTTCAGATCTGAATCATCTATTTTAGCTCTTGAATGTCCACTTTCATGCTTAGAGAAGTTATCTCCATATTTGTATTCAGAGAGTGCCCAGCATTTGCAGAAGAAAGCTGAGAAGATTGCATGTTGGGTTTTGATGTACAGTAATCTTGGATGCCCTTTCTGTTACGTCTTGTGGAGCCCCAGTCCCTCCCCCCTTTGACGTGTTTCACTCCTCTCTCTTTTTCTCCTCTTTCTTTTCCTCTTTCTTTTTTATTTTGCTTTCTCCTTTAATCTCCTTTTCTTTTTGCTTTTATTTCCAAAAGTTATAACCAATTCTTGTGATGAAATCTTGAGTCTCAGAGGTCGACCTGTTAAATGGAGAGGATATGACGATTAGTCAACATTGCTTGTATCCACCCCTAATAGGTTTTCAGAACATAAGCGCAGTTCTGGTCTTATGGATGTCCTAACATTTCTAGTTAAAACCAGGCTATGTTTTTACACCCTGACCACCTAAGAGGGGATGGAGAGAAACAAATAGCAAATCACAAGGCAAACTTCAAGAACAATTAGCACTTGCATGATTGTAAAGCACAAACTTGTGTCTGATAATTTAGTACTTCCTCCTCACTCCCTAGATGATCTCACAGGGGTGGAAACAAAGAGGTTGGCTGAGAGCTAAATATCCAAAGTTAGAAAATAAATGTAATACTAAGTATTGATTTTTATGTATTAATGACTAATTAATTGATTATTTATTTGCTCACTTAAAAGAGAGTTTGTGTTTGGGAAATATCTCCTAATATTGGTAACATCACCAAATTAAAATAATATATGGAAATTATATTTACAAAATATAAAGTAAATAAACACATACACATAAAGTAAGCTCAGTCTGGTAGTGACCCGGACTGAGAATACCAAAACAGACCCTATATTTCCTGAAAATGTATAATTTTAGTGGGCTGGACACATTCAAATTCCCTACCTGATTTAGAACCCACCAATAAGAAAGGAGTATATGTAGGCTGATTGGTCCATGAGGAGCCAATCAGGAGGCAGGGAAAGTGTAGGTTTGGATTGCCCGCCCTGTGGGTGTGTCTATGGAAGGCGACTGCTGAGTAGCAGTCAGTTAGGAGATAGATAGAAGGGACCGGGAGATGGAGGGTCCAGACTGACTGCCACAGAGAAACCTACACAGGAACAGAGCGGCGTAAGAAATACTAATATGTACTGGTTACAGACTAAGGGATCACCAGCCCATGACTATACGGTAATGTACAACATAGTAACAACATACAGTACAATACCAAATATGTCATTACAATACAGTAAAAACACAATATAAGATATTACACACAATACAGTACAAAATACAGTAGAAGACTCTGATGTTGCGAAAGCTTTAAGGCACAAGGAGAAGGGGGAGGCAGAGGGGGAGATGGATAGATGAGGTCACTGAAGTAATGAACATGAGCTTGATTGAACTCAGAGGGGCAGTGGCTAACAGATGTGCCTGGCGTGCTGAGGTCACTAAGGTCACAGACAGTCGGACACAATTGAATGACTAAATAACAATAGAACCATTAAAGTTATGTTTATCATATAATATTGTCACTATTCTTTAGTTTGCCTCCTCGGGTTAATTGTTATTTTGTGCGGTTCTTCAGATGTTACACGTTTGTGGTATAAAAGTACTGATTGCCAATATGGAGAAGGTCAGAGCGACCGGAGTTGTTACATTTACTAAGCCAACTAAAGAGCTTGGTTAGACCCAAAGTTTTCTTCATAACTTCATGAGCTCACTAGAAGAAGATCTTCTAAATAATGTCCCAAACTAGATTAGGTTTAATCCCTCTATATCCCAACAAAGGGGAGTAATAAATAAAGAAAACCCATTGACATTCGCTAGTGATTTGTACTGGACCTGACATCTGTTTTGGACTTCATGATAACATTATTTTCTTTACATACATGATCCATGTTAGTTGTTGAGCTGCTGTGGTCCGAAAGTTTATATAATAATTTCAAAAGAACCTCTATTAAAGATTTCTACCTATTTTTTATTTTGTGTATAAAAAAAAATTACATTCATATAAAACATAAAGAACATGACCAATCCTGCCTTTATCTTTCTAGTCATTTGGGAGAAGTGTAAACAAAGTGTCATGGAGAGCGTGTTATTGTGGTATCTGATCACATGTATGTGAGTGTCAGTCCTGATCTCACACACATATTAGATGAGTACGTAGGTATGGATCTAATTGGCTCTATATTAGATCAGTAAGCAAAGTTGGATCTCATTGGGTCTACCCTAGCTAAGTAAATAGGGCAGGATCTGACTTGATCTTCATTAGATCAGTGAGTAGGGCAGGATCTAAATGGGCCTACATTAGGTCAGTATGCAGGGCAGGCCCCATTGTGCCTATATTGGCTTAATAAGCATGGTCCTAGTAGGCCTACATTAGATAAGTAAGCAGGACAAGGTCTCATTAGGCTTATATAGGCTCAACAAGAAGCCTAGGATCGAAGTGAATCTCTGTACACAGAATAGTCAGAACCACCATGTGTCAGTAAGGGCTGTGTGATGTATTCTCATTGCACTGGACCTCTAGACTAAGGGGCTTACCATACTGATGGTACCATGTTCCGTTCTGGGCATATCAGTATACTGTAAAGGTCGATGTTTCACTGTAGTGTAATCCTGGATTATTATATGTGTGTGTAACAGCTTCCTATAGTGATTATATTCATATTACACATGAATAATATTTGTATGTATTGCTTAATAAATAGTTTTGTTGTAATTCAGGGTATTCTGTGTGACCTGACCCACAGAGGCGTAATCAAATTATTGTTTATAAATGCATGGATGTGAGTTGACCCTGTATTGTAACAAGGGTCTCTCGGCGCTCATTGCAGGTCAGCTCTTCCTCTGTGTATATTCACTGGGATCCCTCTTGGTCTTCCATAGTCCCCAGAAATGACTTATCTTACTATAAATATACCTATCTTATAAAGGACAGTAAAAAGGATAAGTATCTGGTCTTATTTTCCACTAATTGCACTGAACAGACAAGTCCTATATGTGAAAAACTAGCAAGTTTCCAATATGGCCACCACTGGGCTGCTCCCTGAGTATCTCATATGTTAAGAGACCCCTTGCGAACCCTATACTAGACTTACCCTTTAACCTATTCAACAAGTCCCTGTCACTTTGCTCTTACAGACTGCCCATTAAGCCCATTAAACATATCACTGTCATTAGGCCATTTGGTTCCTACATCAGCCTGACTCTTAGTATATCAGTTTAAACATATTACTGATATTAGGTCACTTTGCCCCCACATGGGACATTTTCTTTAAAGTGACATATCTAAGGTCTGAGTTATTACAAAAGTAAAAAGTACACATAAATAAATATAATTGCAAATTTGTATTTAAGATTTGGATAATTAAGTTTAAAATGGGCCATTTTACTATTTTATTATATTTGTTTCTATGTGTATATTTTATTTCAGCAATAAATGGGACCTGTTCTGTGCCCATCTAAAAGATACTGTATATTGTAGAGAAATAACTAAAAGCATATATTAGAGAATTAAAAGGAGAAAAAAAGATACTTGTTCTAATAATAAAAACAAATCTAAAGAAAATATCTTACTGAGCAAAATGTCCCGTCCATGGCCCCGTTTTGAGTGACATTACTGAGAGCTGAGTTACACAGACCCATAAAATAAAAGAGAGAGGAGCATAAGTTACAGTTAATAGTAGAGTTGGCAGATTTGAATAGTAATAGATGAATCATGGTGTCTGTATGGTGTAAACTTCAGTAGAATAGGTTTAACCCTTAGTCATGTCACTTTATGAAATAAAAGGTACCAGATTTATTCACTTCAAATGAAACATTAACTCCTAGCCCTGTCTCTTGAATGTGTCAGACTCACAAGTCTGCAGTTACCAGATATCTGTGCTGAAGAACAGCTCAGAAAGTCCTGTTTGAAAGTGATTAAAATATAAAGAGCATTGGAAACCAAAATATGGACAATTTTACCAAAAATCACATTCTCTGTTGCTACAAATTCTGATATAGCAGAATAATCCAATATAACAAAAAACATAGATCTGAGGAAGCCTCAGCTGTTATGTAACTGTATAAATCATGGAGAAGGTTCTGATGGTCAGTAGATAACATGGGATAAATAATCATGTGATCTGATATCTATGTTTTCAGTGGATAGTCCCCTGGTTGAGATCTCTGTCCCCATGAAATATTGTCCAAGAAATGTCCTTATATTACAGAGTAGGCAGATGACACAATAGAAAAGGGCTAATGTTTTTTTTTACCCAGAGTGCATGTGTGCAGGTCATTATTTGTGCCCAGTGTATGTATTGAGTCCAGTCCACTGTGCCTATTTACTAGACTTGCAGACGGTGCGTGCTAGTGATGTATTGAAGAGTTTGTAATTGTAATAATATTTACAAACTAAATCATAAAGCATCTTTACGCTGCCAGTGTCTTTGCTGCTTTCACTTCCCACTAACACTATTTAATGTGAGACCAGCCCAAAATGTATTGGCCATGGCTTGATGGTCTAGTAGCAGCCATGATATCAGCTATGGCCAGTGTTCTAGTGATGTCATACTGGGCATTGTGACATCATCACTGATTGGCTACTTACTTCCCCACACTAGTCCAGGTGCTTTATATTAATTTAGATGTCTCCTTATTCTAATAATTCAATCAGATATGATTATTTTTTTACAGATTTTATTCCTTACATTTGTATGGAATAACAAACATTAAAGAATTAAAGCATATTATCTTTAGAATATATTAAGTAATGGTGGCTCAGGTATATCAAATAAGAACCAAATTTAATGGTCAGAGTGCTCCTAAGGATAAGTTGAATACCATATTTTAAAGAGAAAAAAAAGATCCTTTTGTAGGGCACACCTGATTATCCTAATATCAAAATAGAGAATAAACTAAATTATAAAACTTTACTTTTAATAAACGGTAAAATCCATATTAAAATATGTGAACATAGGATGCAAGGATTAGAGATTATTAAATTAGCTGATGTAGAACCTACTAAAGTAAAATCAAAAATTCAACCCTTCTTAGGCAATTTATAATAAAGTGCTGAAGTGACAATTAAACAGCGTTGCATAAAGTGCTAGTGACAAAAAAATATTAAAGTGCTAGTGGTAGAAAAGTGGCAAGTGCTAGATAATTATATGGTCATATAAAGACAATCCTGTTGGATTGAAACTAAAGATTGAAATATAAATTGCTGCAGGGGTATAAATAAAAATTATATACAACTGTGTGCTAATAATAATAGAGATTCTAGTTGCTTCCTCCAATTTATGGGGGCATACAATGCTATATGGTACCAAAATAGCACCAGAGTGGCAAGCACCACACTGTGCTTATGTCCGTTTTTTCCCTCCTGGTGCTGGCCCAATCCCGTAGCGTTCTATAACCTAGGTATTCCCCAATATAGTGTCCAGTTCTCCTTCTTATTGACCTGATTCTCTAAACTGCATAACCTGACTGGTTAGGTAAAGGGACTTTAGTCTATGGGCCTATGGTTAGAACGCTAACTATCTTGCTGTGAACGCCGCGATCTAGACGCTTAGAAATGACGTTATCAACCTGCGACGGCGTTCCTACTTCAACCTGGCGCACGTTTCTTGAATTTCATCCAGGGATTTCAACAACCCTACTTGTGTTAGGATTTAACCAAGGTATCAGTTGTAATTTACTTAAGCGTAGTGGGGGAGCTGCTTTCCGTATGGTGAGTGCAGGGAGCATGATTGAGGTATAACAGGGTGGATGTATAGTATAATGTGTATATAGTTAGAGCCATTCCATTGACAACAGCCTCGGCTGGGTTACAGCTGGGCTAAGTGAGCAACTGATCTCAGCTTAGGAGGGTCATTTTATGATGGATTGCAAGGAGTGAGTTCCCACATGTAGGTCTTGGCACAGGGCCAACTTCACACTGAGGAGAGCCATATAGCTTGTAACAGTTTCATTTGTGAATGGTCCATGGGTTTGTGGCAACCCTGGTCTTCTTCAACCACTCCCACCTCCATTGGAGCCTCCCCTTGTTCATCTGTGGCTGGCCCTGTCCTCCTGGGTACTGAAATGGATAATAAAATGTGTGTACATATCATTGACATCATGGTCACCTGTGAGTGACTGTGGTGCTTGTATTACACAGATGAACCACAGCCTGCATAATGAGCATTGTGAATCATGGCTCATATGAATATATGTTCTGCAGGTGCGGTGTTCCATCTGCATATGTATCAGACATGTGCTCTGCTGGGTCTGCTGTGCACTGTCTTTGACATGTTCCCAGTGGTTGGTGATATGCAGCTGAGACATGGTCCATGTAAGGACAGTATGTGACATGCACATGCAGTCCTACAGAGTCTGTATCCATATATGCCTCAGTGAGCACTCCCAGACATGTACTCTATTCAAATCTCAAATCAATCTTGATCTCATGGCAAATTGTACTCAGGACCACTTTTATCTGCAGTTATTTCCAGACATTTCATTTATAAAATTAATGAAAATGAAATGTTTGTTACCAGGATTTACATGGTTATTGATGCCCCATATATCTTCATTCATAACCATTGGGCTGACTGTGCTATTGTATATCACTTATGTATGCATGTGGGCAGGAGTGTAGGAGGCATCATAATTTTAGGGTGATACAGCGAATTGTATACACTAGCCAGGGTAAAAGCTTATTTATACATACATACAAACATCATGATATCTGCAGGGTCTTTGTCCACACCCCCAAGTTCATACACCAATGTGTGTGGTGTGATATGATACTCACTCTGCATAGATCCTGGCACACCAGTGTCCACCTGTCCTGGTAGGCTCACCACTGCCGCTGGCTGCATCCACTCCCTTAAGATCTGTGTCTAACAGACTTTACGTCCTTATAATCCCCCAATGCCGCAACAGCTGATACAGCAATCTAGGACCAGGCCTCTTGCTTGTGGCTAGCCCTCACATCTCTCCCACCATTTATGATCCACTCGTGGGCAAGATTTCCCTGAGGAGGACATCCATCTCCTCTGGGCTATAATTTGTAGCCCTGTATACTTTTCCACAGCCTCTTGAGCTATCAACTGTGCCTGGGGTTCTTAGCCTCCCTAACCTCTCCCTGGGGCCTGTCCCTCATCCCCACTACCTCCCCCCCCCCCGGGATCAGGCCCCTGACCCTCTGCCCCTAAACCTTGTATGCCTACATCTGTGGCACTTCCCTCCCCCCTACTACCCTCTCTCATCTGACCTCTCTGACCTGGATCTCCTTCCTTCCATACCTCTAGCTCTCCTCTCTCTCCTCACTCTCCCCCTCCATTTTCACCTCTCTCCTCCTCTCTTTCCTCCTCCCCTCTTCTACCCACCTATGATATACGAAATGAAAATAAGGATAAATAAATATAATAAAACAAGAATGTGAGTATCATGTGTAGTATAGTAGTTGTATGTAGGTGGGGGTGTAGATGTGGCCTACTGCTATGTATAGCTATGTGTACGTATTAATCTATGTGTGTTAATTATGTGATATCAGTAATTATGTGTATTGTATATTAGGGGTTAAATTATCTTAGAGGTCAAAATTTCAAAAACTTACAATTCTCCTCTCTCTCTCTCTCCAATGCTCATAAACCCACCAACGCCCGTGTGTTCACTTGCTCAGCTACAGCACAGTCAATGATTTACTGTTTTGGCTCCCTTTTAAACCCCTTCATGCATCTTTAATTGCAGTTTCCCCATTTTCTATTGGCTGTTCGGCCTGTGTCGCACTATGTTTGTCCGTCCCCTTGCGTCTGTGGAAAGGATTTACGGGCTTGAGACACAAGCCTGTAACTTGCAACATGTTCTAATTGAATAGCTCAGTAAATCTGCAACATTTTAAGCTTGCAGCTGTTGCAGATCTCAAGTTGCACATACAAGATTGGAATTTAATGTGGCTACTAGTATACATGTACCAGCCAGGGTCCTCCAGATACACACATTCAAATCCCTCCAAGGTTCAAGATACGACGCAATGATACTGTATCATACACACACAGTGAATAAAATGATGCAGATGACCTTTTGATCTCACTTCATTCCCCCATCGGACTCTCTATTTATCCTTGTCTCTAAACAAAAACCTCGATATCACTGCTGGATTCCTGCTCGATTTTTTTCTAAATATTCCTTTTCTCTCTTTGTTTCTTTTATTATAATTATTTTTTTCCATACCACTTCAAGATACATTATCACTACTGAAAACACCTTCCATTATTTTAATATTTTTTCTGCATATTAATCATTATACCCCATTAATTAAACAGTTAAAAATTATTAGAGATTTCATTTAAATTACAAAAAAAAAGAATTACAATACTGGGTCATTTTTGTTAAGGATGCTAAAGATATTGACACATTTGTTATTGCACATTGGTTATTTTAACACATGGTTATTTTTATATTGGGTTATTTTAAGATGTTTTTATTCTAACATTACTTGTTATTGCTTCAGACATCTTCAAACAAGCAAATTCTATAAATGTGACTTCAGCTGTGGTTTAAGTTCAAAATTACAACTTATAATGCTCAAAAAATGATCTTAGTTTATTTATTAGGCCTGGGTGTTACTGCTTAGATGCGTACAAAAAAAACAAAAAATGGAAACACCTTCTATGCAGCCTTTATTTTAATTATTATTGCCACATTCTTATTTTAAAAATTCAATCTTTATTTGTACATTTAAAATATTGTTAAAAATGCAACGATTAAAAAATTCATGTTAAACCCAAGGTTTTTAATCCTTTGGGTTTTTTGATGTCCAGCAAATTAATAAAGGTTTATTTAGGTTTTATATTTGTTGTTATTATATTCTTTGTTTGATCACAGCTTTTTTATTTAATTACTTTATTATGCTCCAGTTAATAAAATATTTTTTTTTTCAATTCAACTGTATTTGTGTATTTTTGGTTATTTTTCCTTGATCAAATCCTTATCTGGTACCCTGAATTTTAATTTACACAAGATTAAGATTTTTACATAAGATTAAGATAAGATTTTATAATCCTTTTATCTGTTTATAGTTTTGTTTATTCATACAGCACTTCACTTAAGTATATGCTTTAGGTGCCTTTATGTTTCTTTTGTGTTAATTAAAATCAAAAATCAAAATTATAACTTGTATACAAGACAACATTTCTAAGGATAAACTTTATGACCTTAATATGCATAGCTTAGAGAGGAGAAAGAAGAGCGGAGATAAGAGAGAAACCTGTAAATATACCAAAGGAATTAATACATTTCAAGAGTAAAAGAGGAATCCATGAAAAGTGGGCATGATTTGACGTTGGAAGGTGGGAGTTTAGAAGTAAATTGAAACAGCCTTCCCCTGTAAGTGATAGAGTCGCAGTGAAGACATATAAGCATGCCTGAGATAAGCATAAAGCCACTCTGAGGCTTAGGTACATACAATGGATTAGCCAGATATACACCCTTTGTGGTTTGTATCTGCCATCAAATCTACATTTCTATGTCTCATTTATTCCAAATTTGAAATCTTTGATGCTTTTAGTCTCTATAACCATTTTGACTCTGTAATATTGGATCCACTAAAATCCTAAAAAATAGACCAAAATATATTCCATTTTTATAAATACATCTCTTCTGCCACGTGTAGTCTGATTTCAGTGGCATTTCAGAGTGTTCATCACAATCAAAATTACATTTGAACATGTTGCAGAATTTCTCACATCTTCAATAAGATCTTCTCATCCACTGGTAAAGCTGGTCACTTAGTAGAAGGAGATTTATTGTGTGCAGCCCACCAGTCTGGAGATCCATCGTCTAAATGCTGATTTCACGTCTGTATTTTTCAAGCTGTAAATGACAGGGTTTATCATAGGGATAACTGCTGTGTTAAAGAGGGCAATACATTTTTTGAACTCTAAACTATCATTTGAACTTGGTCTTAGGTATTGAAGGAAAAGGGTTCCATAGAAAATGATGACAACTGTGAGGTGTGAGGAACATGTGTAGAAAGTTTTAATTCTCCCTGTGCTGGAATGAATCTTCAAGATGTTCTTAATAATATATATGTAGGAGTTCAAGGTTAGAAGAAAGGTGGGTAAACCTAAAATGAATCCTTCAATGAGGGTCAAGCTCTCAAATGCTGAGATATCACTGCAAGAAAGTTTCAGCACAGGCACAATGTCACAGAAAAAGTGATTTATTATATTGGATCTGTAACACGATAACTGTGACAATAAGATGAGATGAGGTATAATTTGTAAAAAACCTAACATCCAACATATGGCAGCCAATAGATTACATATTGTATGGTTCATGACCACAGCATAATGCAATGGATTACAAATAGCCACATATCGATCATAACCCATGGCTGCCAGTAGAAACATCTCAGCAGCAGTCACGGAATAATATAGGAACATTTGTGTTCTGCAAGCAAGCAAAGAAATGGTGTTATCCCTAATTATGACACTACTAAGGGTCTTGTGGAGCGTGATGGTGCTGGTAGACGTGTCCATGAGAGACAGATTCCCCAGGAAGAAGTACATGGGAGTGTGCAGATGATGATCCAGGCAGACAAGTACAAGAATGGTCATGTTACCACCCAGAGTGAGGAGATAAATTATTAGAATCAGAAAGAAGATTGGAGCCTGCAGACCTGGATGGTCAGAAATCCCTTTGAGAATAAAATATGTCACCATGGTGTGGTTGTGCTTCTCCATAATTACAGATGTATGAATTACTAAAGCTTATCATCTTTCTTTTTATAAATGTGGTATCTTAAAAAAACTTCTTAGGACTGCAAGAATATCAACTAAATTGATACTAAAGCAAATCAATTCAAAGTGTTCAGTGGAAGGTTTGATCCTGATGCTAAAGTTTAAATATTTCAGCCATATCCTGAGAAGATAGGATTCTCTAGAGAATACGCTATTGCTGGACAAAGTGTAAGGCACATAAAGAATGAGATGACTGAGGCAGTTATGGAGTGATGAGGTAATTGAAGCAATGAAGGGAGCTCAGAGGGGAAGTGGCTGACAGATGTGCCTGGTGTCCTGTGATCCATAGTGAGTCGGACATAATTGAATGAACAAAATACAGCAAGATCTCAGATTGGTAACCATTTCCATTCACCTGAATAGCAAGGACATGAGAAGTTGTTTACTTTACCCAGTAACATGATGAAGGATGAGGCTTAGCAGATCTGTATCTCAAAGCTAACAAAATAAAGTAATACATTACAATGACTTACGAGCTCAATGAGTTCCATGGAGTGTTTCAAAATGAACATCTACAGAGTATCCTCAGTTACAGTAAAGCTTGGTATGAAATATGGAATATAACAAATAATAAAAATACTCTAGTTAATTATTAATATTCATATTTACAGGATTATTTAGCTCAATAAAAAATGCAGTGTTTTAGGAAATATAATCATCATGCAGTATAGCAAAGTAAAATAACAGTTATTTATTATTAAATATATTAGCTCTGTTTTTCAAGATGTAGATTTTCATTAGTAAAACATCCTGTCACATTAAGCACTTTTCAGTGGTCAACTATATTTTAATAGACAAGCAGATTTTCTAGACTGCCTTTCTATGTTATCTAATGTGTGGATAAGGAAGAAAAATAACTTGTTCTTATTCCTCGGCTCTGACACAAGTCCTCTCCACAGGAGCAACTAGTCAGATGTTGTGATATCACACCTCTAACAGAACCTATACCATGAAAGAGCTGCCCACTTACCTTCTCCAGCTTATTCCTCTCAAGTTACTTTGTTTCCCTTTAGAGCAGGGTTTTTATTAGTAAACTGGAACATCTCAGAGGATGTCTCATGAGGTGTCAAAGACCCGAGAGTTGAATCATCATTATGTAAGTCTGAGTATGTCTGTAGTTGTGTATATCACCCAAGTGACCAAACATTAACCTTCCTTCCATCCTGACCCTGGTAGAAATAAACTCTGTTGAATCTTATTATCCTTAACTATATTTAGATATTATATTTCAGAGCCATTATTATTTAATAGAATCCAGCATGTTATTTTTATTATATTATAGTCATTGAAATCACAAGATGCAACTTTTTGGTTTAGTTGTACCAATGAATTAATTTGTAAAAAAATCATAGAAACCCTTACAACTAACATATATTTTCAAGATCCGGGCTTGAACAGGGCTAATAATAACTAATTCTACACTATTGACACTGTTCCTCTGATTCCCTGCCTCTCACCACAAGTTACAAGGTTTCAGGAAAGTTGCAGAATGTTTCTGTAGAATAAAATAATGAAAGCCTTCCCTCTAAATGAAACACAACTTCTATGTGTCTCTATACTTTTTTTATAGAATAAAACAATAACACATTTACATAGCCAAACATAATGTGGGCTTTTATTTAGGGGGCTTTCAAGATTCCTCCGTAACTTAAGGTCCACATTCATAACTCATAAAGATACGTTTTTTTCAACAGATTTTACTTGTAACTTTACAAAGCTCACTCGCAAGTCGTAAACCTATGCTTTGTCAGTAAAATAGAAGGGGTAGGATTACATGACTCTCAAAAAGTTACACCAATCACTGTAATTTTACTGAATTTCTTACTGCGACACAGTCATAAGAACCAATAGGAAACAGGAAGCATCAAGTCAATTGACATTTAGTGGTCGCAAAAGTGTGAGTTTGCTGCCCTAACATTGACTGTATTGAAGAACTTCCCCAGTAAACGTGCAGGTCTAGGAGTTGGAGGGTTTCTGAGATTGAGAGAGAGAGCGAGCAGCTGTTAGCAGTTGGAGAGTAGGCTGGTTCTTAATTTTACTTATTTCTATTTACAAAATCATTACCTTACACTTAAATGTACCAAACACATAATCACTGATTACACATAACTTACACACACATAGATTAATACCCAACATATATTTACATAGTTAGGCCACATCACTAATACACCCCATACCCCCCACCCTATACCATAACATAAAAAACACATAATACGTATATATATTTGTATTTTTTAACCTAAGCATTTACACATACATATTCTTTTATTTTGATTACTTATGGAGGGAGGAGTTCAGAGGTGGGGATGAGGCGAGGAGGAGTATAGAAGAGGAGGAGGCTGAGAGGTCATGGGTAGTGGAGGAGACAGAGAAGTAAGAGGTTTGGAGAGAAGAGGAAGTAGGGTGGAGAGAGGAGGGAGAGGAGTGAAGAGAAGGGAGAGAGGGAACAATGAGGAGGGTTGGAGAAGAGGGAGAGACAGCAGTGAGGACATAGGGAGAGGAAAAGGGAGGTGCTAAGAGTGGTAAAGTGCTCAGCACTACTCTCTCCCTACTGTACCAAATACAAACTTCAACCTTTAGATTGTAAGTCTGCGAGTTTCAATCCTGTGCAGTGCTTTAGAGAAAGCGCTATGGACACCGGATTCCAAGCTCAAAGACAGGGCCCTCCATTCTTTGCAATTTGTGAATCTTGAACTTGTCATTGACTGTAACCTATCTTATGTATACCGCTACGGAATATGTTGGCACGTTACAAATAAACTATAATAATAATAATAATAATAATAATAATAATAATAATAATAATAATAATAAAGTGGGAGTTCTGGTGTATGTGGGGGTGGTGGTAGGTGAGTTTGAGGGAGGTAGGGATTTGTCCCAAGAGTAATGCACACATAGTGCAGGGACAGAGGGACAGGGGCCTGATCCATTAGATCCATTTATTAGATCTGTCAATCAAACATATGACATAGCTAGGCAGATGTCAAGAAGAAGATGGATGAAGAAACAAAAGCAGTGAAAGCTACAGGTGGTGGCCCTCCAGTCAGCATCACCTATAATGAGCGGGGAAGGACCCTGAAGGAAGAGATAGCACCAGCTACACTGCTGGGACTTCTTGGCCTTGTGGACTTGCAGGATCCAAGCACCATGCAAGGTAAATACAATATACACCATCATCTCTCACATGTATACCATGTATACCACAAATACATAGAAAACACACATCTGTGCTACCCACCAATTAAGGGATATGTAAGTTCCCTGTCAAATCCAGGATGTCCATGATTTCCTTAGGGTATAAGTTATGTATATTACAAATTCATGGATAATGGAAATGATAATTACAAATAAGACACACGTGGTGGTCATGTAAAAGACAAATACACAATTCACCTTTTTTTTAAATGTAATAGTTAATTTTTTTATATGTTTGACTGGTATTTGCAGATTGAATCACTTTGATCTGATATAATATGTGTATGACACTTATCTTTGTACTAACTGGTCTAGAATTAAATAATACTGTACATATTTGTGAGATTACTTAATGTTCCTCTTCTGTGATTTTTTTTTCTTTTTCGTATGGGACCTGTGGACCTGGAAAAGACAACAAGGGATAATTCATTACGCCACTTACCTCTATAAAGACACCTTCTTCTTCCTTCCATCTTGACCCTGGTAGAAGCCTTAAGCGAAACGCGTGTGTCGCCTGTGGTATGGAGGCTGTCCCACATTAGTGACATCACAGCAGCTCACCGTGAGTGAAGGAAATGACTTCTGAGGCACTGAACCGTGGCACAAAGTAGACAGAGTGGTTTTGAGACTATATAGACTACACAAAGTAATGTACTTCTGTGACATCAATGTTTTGTACATGTAAAGGATTAAGATATAACAATTGATAAAGAATTATTTATACTCATAGTATTTACTAAGCACTAGCCTATGTACACCCCACTGTGCGATAGCAAATAAGGGGATACTTAGATCTTATAAGTGACATATTATCTGAAATACAATTGCTAATTCCTGTGAGACATACTTTTAAGCTTATCAGCACAAGTCAATATTGTTCTTTGATCTGCATTACTTTTAGCAGTAGGAGCGGAGAGTAGATTAGACTTGATTTGAGTTAGGGGTAAGTGGTGGATCCCCAAAGCTGCTACATTAGTTTTGTAGGGCTCTTAGTTTTAGGGATCCCTTATTGTAATAATTAGGAGATGAGAGTAGGGTTTTCACTTATTTAGGGGATAAGTAGCGGGTTCCCAGTACTGCCACATTAGCATTAATAGGGATTTTCTTGTGGTAGGTAAGCACATTGCACATTTTAATATTTATATATTTTATATTACATTTTTATATTATAGTCACATGATTTGTTCATATACTAGATACTTACTAGAATATGTATATATAGTAAATCCAGAGCATTAATACTATAAGGATACCACTTATTTTCTAAGTGTGGGTTTTGTCACATTGAATATTAATTAGTCTTTATGTTGACACTGAACCTTAATATTGGTCTATTTTTTTACTCAGATACAATTAATTGGTGTTTCCTTCATTTGTTGATGCCTTTTCTTACCCTCTTTTATATGTATGTGCTGATTAAAAAAGAACCTATGTGATCACTTATATGATATCTTAATACATTTATTGATTTGATCTGTGGCTCTGCAATGGTGGTCTATATTTTTTGTGTATTTTTTTGAGTGATTAAAATATAGTGAATATAATAACTGATGTAATACCTTACTATATTTGCTACCAATACCTAAGGCCAAGATCTACAGAAACTATAGATAAAAATAATCTCTTCTCTCTAATACAGTTGCTGTCCCCATATTAAATCATTGTATTTACAGATTTAAAAAAAAACAAAGATGTCAAGTCAGCTTTGAGAAGGAGACTGAAATTATGTGAAGGTGTAAAATGAATATCTAAAGTTATGTAGAGATAGAAGAACACTTATAGTCCCTATGTAAAAGGACCACTAATAAACAATTAAACTTTATTTAAATGGTACAACAACAGCGTGATATAATTGTTAAACCTTAAATTAAGAAGTGGTCTAAAAAAAGGAGAACATAGACCACTATCATCCTCCTACAGGGGAATGTATTGATGCAAGGAATATTTATTTAAATATGCTGGTTATGATACTAGTCCCAGTTTATTTTAGGCTATTCCACTAATTATGCCTTGTACACAATGGAAGTATATACTGAACTCATATAAGTAGGGATACATTCCCTTACATTATATCTATATCTTTATTATAATGCTTGTTCATAAGCCTCTATTATACTGGGAAACAAAACACACCAGTCTAGATATATTTAGGCTCTAATTTTGCCTTATCTTATTCCTTCATTAACCTGCTATATATAACTAAGTAAAACTGTGAGAGAATTGAAGCTATGAAAATGCTCTATTTCCCCCACCTCTGGTGAGATCACGAGCAGTAAACCTAATCTAAACACTGGTCTGTATGTTGCCCAGTGAGTATATGCCATGAACAAGGCATTAGTATATCTGATCTATCCTCCTCTCACCCTGTCTCGTTGTTCCCCTGAAGGTCCGGATGGCGTGTGACGTCACTAAGGTGCGACGCCCACTAAAATGACGGCTCTACGCATCGTTTCGCTCTCCTGCTTCTACGGGAGCCGGCACGGGTGTGCAGAGGGGAGGGTGCTTTATAGTGGGTGTCTATCAGTCTGTGCAGTAACTGTTTGTTAGCCAAATAGGTGTGTGTTTATAATCAAAACAGATTGATGTGTGTCACAGTTAAGTTAATCCCTTCTGTCTTATCTCTGATATCTTTATTACATACTGAATTGTAATGTCTAAAAGTGCGTATTCATACTTATATTGCCTTGAATGACTAGACCATGATAATTATAGAAGCGTTTAGTGAATATACATATATACATATATTTATATTTCTCTACATCTCCCTATATTACTATATATAATATAGGGGGATATTTCATTAATTAGACCTGTATGAATAAATCTAGCATGGTATTGTTATCCGCTCTGATTTATTAGTGTAAATAGAATTATACAACTTATTTTAATTGAATGTCCCATAAGTTCTTTGTCTTAGATTGATATATTTCCTTTGACAACACAATTTTAGTCATTCTTTTGTATAATAAAACAATATGAATTTAATCATATATATTTTAATTATATCCTAATTCTTCAAAAATGAAAATGTAAAATGAAGTCAAGACTTTTGGAAATATTAATCAAACAAGGTAATAATTCAAAATATAAATGGTTTAAACCTTTCTAGAGAGAGACAACCCTACAGTCCTGAGAGAAAAATGAGAAAATAAGTATAAAACATGATGATTATATTTTATTGTACCTGTAGGTTAAGGGGGTGGTCTATAACATGTATATATTGCAATATATAAAAATCAAGGAGTAAGCTTTAGACCATTTGCAAGGTATACAGCTATACAGATACCTGTTGACAGCAGTTTCCTGACCATTAGTCTCATCAGTTTACATCTATAGGAACGTGACACTAATGTGATGCATGTGGATGTCCCCATAACCCCAACCATTGAGAACACACTGACACGGGATACAACAGTATAACAAGGCTTTATTATTTACACAGACCGCAATCAGCAGTGGTCAAGACTGTGCAACAATATCATGGGTGTGGTGTGGGTGGGTCCCGAGAGAGCATAGCACTTACAACTTGTCTGGATCTGCTCTATGATACAGATGAGTCAACCTCTAGACTGTGTAATCCAATCCAGTTTCAAAAAAATGGCAAAAAATTAAAAGGTGGTCAACCAATAAAAAGGTGGAGGAGGATAAAAAAACTAATCAAAATGCATGTATAGTACAATGCTAAATACTGTAACTATAACAATATACATAACTCACCTGATTTCCATCTGCAAGCATTACTATCTATTAGCTAGGTCTCTGGATAATCAGCAATATGGGCAAACAGCCATTGATATGGAGAAGAAACAAGGGTCAGCAGCCAGTCACTTACATCAGACACAAGGATCTTTTCTTAGACTGATATTGAGGTCAGGATCACAAGCTTTACTAGTGCATATATTAATGCTGGCTGCCATTAACATGCCATTATTAGACTTTGCAAGTGCTGGATCTGCTCTATGATACAGATGAGTCAACCTCTAGACTGTGTAATCCAATCCAGTTTCAAAAAAATGGCAAAAAATTAAAAGGTGGTCAACCAATAAAAAGGTGGAGGAGGATAAAAAAACTAATCAAAATGCATGTATAGTACAATGCTAAATACTGTAACTATAACAATATACATAACTCACCTGATTTCCATCTGCAAGCATTACTATCTATTAGCTAGGTCTCTGGATAATCAGCAATATGGGCAAACAGCCATTGATATGGAGAAGAAACAAGGGTCAGCAGCCAGTCACTTACATCAGACACAAGGATCTTTTCTTAGACTGATATTGAGGTCAGGATCACAAGCTTTACTAGTGCATATATTAATGCTGGCTGCCATTAACATGCCATTATTAGACTTTGCAAGTGCTCCGCCATAGCGGTATTAGTCTACATTGAAGCTAACAACAATCAGGTCTATGCTATCTGGCTATATGATAGCTTTAAGATTGTGGGAACTACATGTTAAGGGGGGCTGTCAATGAAGGAATGTCTACCTGAGAGGCAAAGTAAAAAAGCTCATACCTCATACATTTCCTTCACAATGCTTGCAGATGCAGAAAATGCCTTCATGGACCTGAATTGAACCGAAAACTAAACAAATGGAAAAAATAAAACCTAAAACATAAGGCCTTAAAAAAAAAGGGACTGCAGCATCTCTTCTCAACAGCATTCCTCAGTGACCATCAATTGGTGACATGTTAAACCAAACCCTACCTGTCCACCGAGAAAAGGATCATGGACCATGTGATGGGAGATAGCCATCTGCATACAAAATATCACCATCACATAGGCCAAGATCCAATACTCTGTAGCCAGGCTAGATTAGGTTAACATTGTGACCAATAGATTGTCACTGAGGTATGCTGTTGAGAAGGCAAAAACATGTCCGCAGCCCCTATCTCCTCCTCCGCTTGGGCACACATCGTCATTCATGCCGAGACGCTGTCTCCTCGCTGTTGGTTGTTGTGGTGGGGGGAGGGTGAAGGCAGTGGCACAACGGGTGGTGGGGCAGAGGCATGGCGGAAGGAGAGGAGAGGCCAGGCTGCTGGTGCCGGGGGGAATGTCTCGGATCATGACGGGGGGGGGGGGGGGGAGGCGCTGGGGGCAAGCCCCATTCTCAGCACCCCGGCCATGTAGTTCTCCTGCATCATGTTAGACCTCCAGGCTGCACCTCATGGCAGAGATGCTGGCTTCCATCCTCCTCATGCAGATCATTTGGCCCTTCATAAGGGCCAGCATCTCCGCCAGTGCAGCCTGGTTCGTTGGTGATGGTGGGGACGGAGGTCTGGGTTGCAGGGCCTGGTGAAGAGGTGGCAGGGGTTTATTGGGGAGGGTCTGGGGCCAGACTGGAGCCAGGGCTGTTGATGGTGGTGTCCCCAGTGGCTGTGGTGGCTAGGACAGCTTACTGCTGTGTGGAGAATGAGGAGCTGTGTTGTACACCAGTGATGTTTAGGGCACCAATGAAATGGCCAGTCTTTACATAAGTTAAGTTACAGGCAATGACAAGTTCAAGATTCACACATTGCAATAAATGGAGGGCCCTGTCTTTGAGCTTGGAATCCGGTGTCCATAGCGCTTTCCCTAAAGCACCTTGCAGGATTAAAACTTGCAGACTTACATTCTGAAGTTGAAGTTTGTATGTGGTACAGTAGGTAGAGAGGAGTGCTGTGCATGTTAGGGAGGAATGTGATAGGCTTCTTTAAAGAGGTGCATTTTTATTGAAGTTTTGAAAGATTTAAGGCAAGAGTATAGTCTGGTGAAGCGAGGCAAGGAGCTCCAGAGAATAGGGGCAGCACGAGTAAAGTCCTGGAAGCGGGAGTGAGATGAGGTGACAAGAGTGGTAGCAAGAAGAAGAAGGTCGTTAGCAGAACGAAGAGTGTGGGGGAGTATTTGGAGATGAGAGCAGAGATGTATGGGGGTGCGCTGTTGTTGAGGGCTTTATAAGTTAGGATCAATATTTTAAACTTTATTCTGGAGGCTAAGGGAAGCCAGTGAAGTGATTGACAAAGAGGAGCTGCCAACACTGAACGATGTGTACGGAAGATGAGTCTGGCGGAGGCATTTATTATGGATTGTGAGTGGGGAGAGGCGAGTGATGGGCAGACCAACAAGGAGTGAGTTGCAATAGTCAAGACGAGAAATGATGAGAGAGTGTATTAGAACCTTAGTAGTGTCTTGTGTAAGGTAATGGCGTATTTTGGATATGTTTTTTAGATGGAAAAGACAGGATTTGGTTAGAGACTGTATGTGTAGGATGAAAGAAAGGGCAGGGTCCAGTAGAACCCAGAGAGAGAGATGTGAGGAATTGAAGCTGTAGTAGAGGATGGGAAGATTAAGAGTTCAGTCTTAGACATGTTGAGTTTCAGATGGTGGGTGGACATCCAAGAGGATATACTAGAGAGGCAGTTGGAGACGTGTGCTAGAAGAGAGGGGGATAGATCTGTTGCTGAGAGGTAGATTTAAGTTTCATCTGCATAGAGATGGTACTGGAACCCAAAATAGTTTATTAGGGTGCCGAGTGAGGATGTGTAGATGGAGACGAGGAGGGGGCCTAGGACTGATCCTTGGGGTACACCAATAGACAGGGGGTGAGGAGAAGAAGATGTGACGGAGGAGACGCTAAATGATCGTTCTTGGAGGTATGATGAGAACCACAATAGAGCAGTGTCTCGAATGCCGAGGGAGGAGAGAATGTGGAGTAGAAGCGGATGGTCAACTGTGTCAAAGGAGGCAGAGAGATCCAGAAGAAGCAAAATGGAAAAGTGGTCTTTAGACTTGGCGATGAGCAGGTCATTGGTGACTTTTATGAGGGCTGTCTCAGTGGAGTGTTGGGGCCGAAAGCCGGATTGGAAGGTGTTCAGAAGAGAGTTAGAGGAGATGAAACTGGTAAGGCGGTTATAGACGAGCCGCTCCAACAGTTTGGAAGCCAGGGGAAGTAAAGAGATAGGGCGATAGTTAGATGCAACCTCAGAATTGGATGAAGGTTTCTTGAGAGTGGGTGTAATTATGGCATGTTTTAGAGATGATGGAAAGTGCAAGTGTTTAGGGAAAGGTTGAAGATGTGTGTGAGAGCTGGGATTAGTGTAGTCGAGAGGGGAGGGATGAGCCACTTTGAACTACTTTACCCCTGCATTCATCTTATTATCAATGTACCCATTTATCTAGTGGATGGAGAGATGAACTGCAACAAGTGTGTGTACATATACTGTATATGAATATACACATACGCATTACACAACTGTACCTCATTCTGTCATATGCTCTAATATATACCATGATTACATATCTCCATGTGTTAGGAAATCCAAATATCAAACATTACCTCCACCATCAGCTGCACTGGTGACACTGCTATGACCAACTCTACGTTAACACAGGATGTGTATAGAGAAGGAAGATCTATGTACATAAGAGTAATTGTTAGTTTAAATAATTATCCTTGTGGTTCACAATCATGGAACATTACAAACACACAATTACACTGATAACAATATTAAAATATCATTGCTTCTTAGATACACAGAGCACATGTTCATCAGCATATGACTATGCATTAATATGATGGGTGTGTTGTTGTGTTTGTGAACAAGGGGATACTTAAAGGGGGTAATGTCATAGTTCAGAATAAGCATGATGCATAACATCTACCAGGGTCACATGCGGTCACTACACCACTGCAAACAGAATCTGGTGAGAAATAGGATCATCAGAAATCACTCCATGTAATTGGAGAACACATTAATGTGCATAGCACTTACAACTTGTCTAGATCGGCTCAATAAAACAGATGAACGTAATCATGGATAATGCCATACAGATCTAATCCAAACACAGTGTGTTGTCAGATATGAAGGAATAATCTGAAATTGATTAGTGGAGTATCAATACAAAATCTTTGTGGATTGTGGCCTAACCACAACAGGTAATGGAGCCTCAAATTGCTTCACATGTGTATTCACACAGTGTTTCCCCCAAATCATGGTCTGTGTGGTGGTTCCTGTGGAGAGGTTTGTCCTGGTAGACATCTACTTCCTTTTCCTGAGCACTGGACCTTCAGGAACCACGCACCTCCTCCATCTATTACGTGCAGGAGGTCTTGGATCGAGGGGTGCATCCAACTGTGGTGGCTGCTGTGTATCAACTGTCATTGGCGGTAAGGTGTGAGCAGATGCTGTAGCCTCTGGCTGAGGTGACTGCTGTGTAGCAACTGGTATTGGTGGTAGAGTTTGAGTAGATGCTGTAGACTCTGGCTGAGGTGACTGCTGAGTAGCAACTGGCATTGGTGGTAGAGTGCAAACAGATGCTGTAGCCTCTGGCTGAGGTGATGGAGCATGTAGAACTGATGGCTGGGTTTTCATTTTCTGTGTGGTGGTTCCTGGGGAGAGGTTTGACTAACACTGACCTGGTGGGCATCTACTTCCTCTTCCTGAGCACTGGGCCCGGACCTGTAGGAAACATGCACCTCCTCTGTCTAGGAGGCCTTGGGCTGAGGGGTGAATCCAACTGTGGTGGCTGCTATGCAGCAGCTGGCATTGGTGATACAGTGTGATCAGATGCTGGAGCCGCTGGCAGAGATGGCTGCTGAGTAGCAACTGTCATTGGTGGCACTGTGTGAGCAGATGCTGGAGCCGCTGGCAGAGATTGCTGCTGAGTAGCAACTACCATTGGTGGCACTGTGTGAGTAGATGCTGGAGCCTCCGGCTGAGGTGGCTGCTGAGTAGCTACTGGCATTGGTGATCCAGTATGAGCGGATGCTGGAGCCTCTAGCTGAGGTACTGGCACTTGAGACAGGGCTGTGGAAATTTGAGATTGTGGATATGTTGATACTGTTGCCCATGGTGTTGGTCCATCATTATCTACGACAACAGCTTGGGCAACGATGGCTGAGTCATCGGTGGTGGCACCAAGGCCTGCAACTGCTGCAGGGCCAACTGCTGGTCCAACCACTGCTGTGAAATCAATGGCTGTTGGAGGGGTTTGGGGTCCGCCACATACATAGCCTAAATGTCAAGGGGTGGCAGTAGTGGGCCTGTCTGGGGTGGTGCCCAGGAGCTCGACATCCCTGCAGGTGGTAGTTGGCTCATTGAACTCAAGGGAATTGGAAAGGGCTGGGGACGTGACTTTGAGGTGTGTGAGGACCCATGGGGTGATTCCCACAATGACCCTGTTGTTCCTGCTCTATCCTCCTGGGATGGGAATGGGCTTTCGGCTTTCTTGACCACCAACTGCGGCTGGGATAGTGATAGCTCTGGTGGAGCCACTGCCTGGGTCTCCCCGGGAGTGGTACGTCTCTTGGGTACTGAAATGAGAGGACTATAGTATTTGAGTATTGATTCTGTTAACACTTGTTTGCTGTGTGGTTACATATCCCTGACATAATGATCACTTGTAATTGGCTGTGGTGATTGTTGCATGCAGATGAACATTGACCTGTATCATGATCATTGAGGATCCTGACTGGGATCATTCCTGTTATGTGACCGTGAATGCTGACAGCAGTAAGTGCGGCAAAGGGCTGCTAGATGGCACTGCCGCTATTGTGTGCACACACAATATCTTCACCTTACACACTAACTCAAAAGACCTAGCCCTCAACATGATCCTAAAGCCTTACCTTATCCCCCACCCTAACCCACTAAATATGCAGGACAATCTAATCTCCAGTAAAATGCAGTAACATCTAGAGGCGGCTCACTGCGACTGCTGCTAACAGCAGTCAGGATCAGATAACAGGAAATATCCCATGGCTCATATCAGTCGATGTAATGCTGGTGCAGTGGGCCATCTGCAGTTCATTAGTAAACATGCTCATCTGAATCTGCTGTGCACTGTGTGAGACTGACCAATCTGTGACCAATGCTCAGCAATGGGTGTTAACATGGTCAAGATAGGGTAGAGCATAACACGCACATGCAGTCCCTCAGAGTCTGTATCCACATATGCTGCAGTGTGCACACCAATACATGTAAAATCATTGTGGATCTACAGCTGTACCTCGTTTAACGCTGAGGATAGCTTGCAAGCATTTAGTGTTAAGCGACACAGCTTTAAATGGTGCAGTGTAACATGGGGAAGATGGGGATGAAGGAACTCATTACTAAATATATACAATTGCAACTAATATTTAGGTCTTATCCTGTGTTGTTTGCGCTGGTGTTGCGCACCGCCGACTATGTCGCCATCTACTGTTTAAATGAGCTACTACGCCCAGTAAGTGGTTAGAGGTTTAGAGTTAGAGAGTTAGGAAGTTAGGGGTTTACAGTTAAAGGGTTAGGAAATTAGGGGGTTTCACTACATGGCGATGCGAGCGCGCCCTCGTTCCAAGAGTTGTCGGCGGTGCACTTCCACAGTGACGCACATAAAACAGGATAGGTCCAATATTGATTATGTTTTGTTTATATTAACTTTGAACAAATTGCAAACATAACACTAACACAAACTGTATTGACAATTGCTATTCAGAATGGGTTTTGAATAGACAGACATTTCATTGCTAACAATTATGGTAATCCTATGATAATAAATAAATATATAATAATAATTACATGGTTATTACTGCCCCACATTTCTGTAATCATACCCAGAAACCTTACAGTGCTTTTTTATGTCAGTTATCTATGTGTGTTGGGTGCATGTGTGTGCATATGAGGGGGTGATGGTGTGTGGGGGTCACTCACCTTGCAGGGTTTCCGGACGGTCACTGTCCAACTGCCCTGGATGGCCCACTACTGCTGCTGGCTGCATGGAGTCCCTGATGGTCCGCTCCCATGTATTGTAGGTTATATTTAGTGGTGGCCCACCACCAGTCCCACGGGCTGCTCTGGCCTCATCTGACATCTTCTTCTTTACTTTTGCCCTGATGTCATCTTATCAGTGTTTTACCGAGGTCCTGTCTCTGTTGGAAACCCCCAACGAAGCCACAAGTGCAGCCACCTCATTCCATGCACTGGTCTTAGCTGCAGTCGTCACACTCCTGCCACCATGAATAATATTACGGCGTGCTTGGACTTCCCTGAGGAGGGTTTCTGTCTCTTCATCAGTATAATTGGGGGCCCTGTACTTTGGCACAACCTGTTGCCCTGTCCACTGTGCCTGGGCTTCCTGGCCTCCCTGCTCTCTTCCTGGTGCCTGCTCCTGATCCCCACTACTACCTCCCCCCCCCCCGAGATCAGGCCCCTGACCCTCTGCACCTTGATCTTGTGTGCCTACTTCTGGGGGCAAATCCCTCCCCTCCTGCTGCTCTCCTCCACCTGCACCTCCCCTCCCTCACCTGCTGCCCCCTCTCCCTCCAAAGTTCAATAACCCACCAACTCCTAGACCTGTGTGTCCACTTGCTCAGTTCCGGCACAGTCACAGATTTGCGATTTTCTCAGGCTTGTAAACTATTTCCATTGATTAGCATCCTATGCTTCCTATTGGTTAATTTCTCTGCTTCAGGAATTGCGAGTTTCTACCTTGTACGAATTTGGCGACTTGTGAACTCCCGCTTCCCAAGCTTAAAGCTTGCATCCATCGGCAATTGAATTCCAGCGTAAACTGAAGGGAAAAGCAGCTCGCAACTCACTCCGAGACTTGTGGCTGTCGGCGAGTGAGTTGCGAGCTAGCAAGTGAACGAGGCTGTGTATCTGGGCATGCTTGTATTCTCCAAGACGCACTGTTGGACTCATTTGGAACTTTGATTTTTTTATTTTCAGTGGTCATTGGACTTCTTTCATATAATAAGGTACTTTATCATTTTTATTCCTGTATATGCCTTACAGGTGATATAGGAATTGAGTCTTATTTTTATATTGGTGTTTATCATCCGTTATTCAATATAAATATTATTTGTGTCTATTAGAACAGTGTTATTAGCGCTACGTATACTTGTCATACACTCTTGTTTTGAGTGTTCACTATTGAGATATAGGAGTCTTAGAAACATGTAAATGGTTATTACAAACCACTTGACCATATAATAGGACCCAGTATGTGGCACAATGGAAATTAAAATGGAGCACTTTCTATACCTAAAAAGGTTGGTAGTCTTTCTACCATGAATTCCAAAGCAACACTTTGAATACTTTCATTGCAGCATTATGCCCCACTGCACAAAATCCATCTGTCCTCTCAATCTCACTAAAAACAGTATAACTGCCTTATGGGTGAAGGAGAAGATTGGGAAAAACATCCAACTCAAGGAATAACTTCTGGAGGACATGGCATGGAGTCTTTTGATGGATAGCTTCAGCAATGGATCATATTTTTCTCTTCATCACTCCCTTCTCCCTTGTTGTTTTTGTAAGATTGTATTAATTAGATAAGTTTCAAATATACCTGTATACTCAATGTAGATACATAAAAAAAGCCTTTATATCGATAGTATACCTATCAATACACTCATATGTGGACAAGCCATGGATGTTATTACTTTATTGTCTACATATGTACATCTTACCATATGGATATGTCATATGTCAATGGAAAATATTAAGAGCATATGAAATACTCCTTCATGGCTGTTCATTCCTCAGATCCTCCTTATATCTCTCTGCTCATCTTTATACCCAACTCGTCATACTCACTGACCCATACAGTTGTATGGATCTCCCTCAAATAAAATGTTTGTCACTAGTAGTGCTCTCACAGAAATCCCTAATGTCACTGTCTGTAAGGCTCAACTCACAAACCTACTCTATAGAGATGATTTCCATCAGCTCAATTAGGACATGAGCTTAGTAACTTAGTAACATACTCCATTTCATATACACTAGGTACCAGTACTAATACAATGGCCACAGACCCTAAGCTGACACACACCCATTTATCCAACATCCCATAGACAGCATTTGCCTCAACTGCACATATACCGTATATACTCGAGTATAAGCCAAGATTTTCAGCCCTTTTTTAAGGCTAAAAAGGGCCCCCTCGGCTTATACTCGAGTCACTCTCCCCCCATGTCTCTCTAACCCCCTTGTGTCTCTCTAACCCCCCCTGTGTCTCTCTACCCCTCCCGTGTCTCTCTAACCCCCTGTGTCTCTTTCCCTCCCCCCTCCTCATCCTCAACCCCCCCTCCTCATCACTTTACCCCTATAAATACCTCCCCCTCTCCCTTTTCCCTCACTTACCTCCATCTTCAGCTTCTGCTCCGGCCTACGCTCCTTCCGGCGTCTTGACCCGGCCAATGCTAATGACGTGGCACGCATGTGATGTCACGTCATTAGCATATAACGGGTGCAGATGCCTGCAGAGATGAAGGTAAGTGAGGGGAAAGGGAGAGGGGGAGGTATTTAGATGGGTAAAGTGAGGAGGGGGATTTAGAATAAAGTGGGGGGTTGAGGATGAGGAGGGGGGTGGAGGATGAGGAGGAGGGTTGAGGTTGAGGAGGGAGGTTGAGGAGGGGGTTGAAGATGGAGGAGGTTGTGGATGAGGATGGGGGGGTTGAGGAGGGAGGTAGAGGAGGGAGGTTGAGGAGGGGGGTTGAGGAGGGGGTTGAGGAAGGAGTTGAGGATGGGAGCGATGAGGAGGGAGGTTGAGGATGAGGAGGGAGGTTGAGGGGGGTTGAGGAGGGAGGTTGAGGATGAGGAGGGAGGTTGAGTTTGAGGAGGGGGTTGAGGTTGAGGAGGGAGGTTGAGGATGGGGGGTTGAGGTTGAGGAGGGAGGTTGAGGAGGGGGTTGAGGAGGGGGTTGAGGATGAGGAGGGGGTTGAGGATGGGGCGGTTGAGGTTGATGAGGGAGGTTGAGGAGGGGGTTGAGGATGAGGAGGGGGTTGAGGATGAGGAGGGGGGTTGAGGAGGGAGGTTGAGGATGAGGAGGGAGGTTGAGAATGAGGAGGGAGGATGAGGAGGGGATTGAGGAGGGGGTTGAGGAGGGAGGTTGAGAATGAGGAGAAGAGACACAGGGAAGGGAGAGGAGTGAAGAGACACAGGGGAGGGAGAGGGGAGAAGAGACACAGGGGAGAGATAGGGGGGACACAAGAAAAGGGCACACAAGAGGGGGACGCAGAGGGCACAAGAGGGACACAGGGGGCAGCACATTTCCCACCCTCGGCTTATACTCGAGTCACTCATTTTTCCCAGTATTTTGTGGTAAAATAGGTTTCTCGGCTTATACTCGGGTCGGCTTATACTCGAGTATATACGGTAGTAGTGAATCATCGCGTTACCCCTAATATATATTGACAAAACTAACTAACACATAGGAGCCAGACGGGCTGTTTTTAGGATGTCTCATTTTATAAAAACACATATCAAATTATTAAAATCAGTGCTAGTTTGACCCAATTGTATCCTAATGCATTCTGTCCAAAAGAGATAATTAATTAGTGGTTTTCATTGAACCTCACTTAACAACATATAACACTCATAATTACCAGGCTCTTATATTCTGAGGCTTTGGAGAGAGAAAAATCTTTGGTTTTATATGACTAAGATTAAGGTTCTTAGATGACTTCTTTACCTTCTAAAAAAAAGGATTGTATTACAAAAGCAGCTCATATTCAACTCACATATGTCCTACAAATGCACATTGTATGGGCTATCAATAAATGCACATTGTATTGGCTATCAATAAATGCACATTGTATGGGCTATCAATAAATGCACATTGTATGGGCTATCAACAAATGCACGTTGTATGGGCTATCAACAAATGCACATTGTATTGGCTATCAATAAATGCACATTGTATGGGCTATCAATAAAAGCACATTGTATGAGCTATCAACAAATGCACACTCTATGTGCTATCAATAAATGCACATTATATTGGCTATCAATGGGTCTATATGATCTTGACCCAGGTATGAAGCGCCAGCCTACTTTAACCTTTCATGGTCAATTATAATATTCTCCATTTGTGTTTTTTTGAAAATGGAAACCAGTTCCAAAATCTCAATGTTTACAAAACTGACCTATTGATTGGACTTCCTCAAGACTCATTTTCAGCACAAATGTCGTTGCACAAGCATGTAGACCAATAAATAGCCCATACAGTGCTCACCGACAAATGTCAGCTGCTTTTATAAATACAATAATTTTTTACAAAAGTTATTAAACATACAAGTGATATATTTCATGCTTCTTCAATTAGAAGTGGCACCAGGAACATTGAAGAAGTCAAAGGGGAAGACATCTAAGGACTATTAAGGACTTGTAATAGTATAAAACGAAAAAAACATTTTTTTTTTCTATATCTCTTTTTATCCATAGGCTCAATAAACAAGAGCTTGGTAATTATGAGTATTATATGGTATTACGTGAGGTTCAATTAGGGAACTAGCAGGTAGGTCCCATCCTTGCCCTGTCAAATAGCCTAACTGTGGGACAAGGTTAGTGATCTAGTAGCTTGGTCCCATCCCTGCCCTGTCATATAGCCTAACTGTAGGACAAGGTTAGTGACCCAGTAGGTTGGTCTCATCCATGCCCTGTCAAGTAACCTAACTGTGGGACAAGGTTAGTGATCTAGTAGCTTGGTCCCATCCCTGCCCTGTCATATAGCCTAACTGCAGGACAAGGTTAGTGATCTAGTAGGTAGGTCCCAGCTCTGCCCTGTCACATAGCCTAACTGTGGGACAAGGTTAGTGATCTAGTAGGTAGGTCCCAGCTCTGTCTTGTCATATAGCCTTACTGTGGGACAAGGTTAACAAACTAGTAGGTGGGTCCCAGCCCTGCCCTGTCATATAGCCTAACTGTGGGACAAGATTAGTGATCTAGTAGGTAGGTCCCATCCCTGCCCTGTCATATAGCCTAACTGTGGGACAAGGTTAGTGATCTAGTAGGTAGGTCCCAGCTCTGCCCTGTCATATAGCATAACTGTGGGACAAGGTTAGTGATCTAGTAGGTAGGTCCCAGCTCTGCCCTGTCATATAGCCTAACTGTGGGACAAGATTACTGATCTATGCCACAATAGAAGTAAATAATTAGTTAGAAAAAGCTAAGTGATATCAAGTACTATAACTGATACCCCTTTGACTGTGGTATGTGCTTTATTTGATATTTCTTTAAACCTTTTTTCTGAGGTTTACCTCAAATTTACATGTTTTTCATGTATGACAGTTAGCGTAGACTTCCCACACACACCGTCTTTGGTGCTTATTCTAGGGTAATCTAGTATTAGGGACGGAAATCTCTTGCAATACGGTGCTCAGACAGGTCAAGCTCACAATTAAAGGTCAGCTGACCAGGTATGGCTGGACCTTCTACTACAAATAGTGTCTCCAGTCCCCATTAACCCTTTCCTACTATTGGCCTCCCCATCACACTGAGTAAGGAATTTTGCATCACCCAAGTGTAGGAATCTCTCCCTTCTGGTCAGCAGGCCATTTTGTCTATGACTAAGTTAGCACTGATGAGCCTGTCATCTTCACCAGGCATTATTAGTGGGTGGCACCCAGCTACCTCTCAGGAAATCCAGGGGCTTCCCCCCTGGTCCTATACTTGTACCAATCTTGTACTGACCTAATAACCTACCAGAGGTGCCTCTGTTTGACTCTCAAGATGACAAGGGAGAAATATGAATTTCTAAACTTATGCAATCAATTTTACTTATGCAAAGTTGGGGTATAAAGTGGGGTTATTGGGGATACAGATAATGCTCTCTTTCTAACACATACTGATAGTGTATTTTATTGAGGAAAGGTAAGGTCACTTTATCAGCCATCCCGTGTGAGGGGATTAAGGAACCAACTCAGATCTACGGGTAGGTTTGGTCTAGCTAACCTTTTCAAATACAACAAAGAGTAGATCTTCAAGTATCTGAATCTTAAATGTAATGTTTTATTGTGAGCTTTTTCAAATCATTTTTTGCTTACACGGCCACTGTCGTCTCAAGTTCACATATTCATTTCTATAATGGTTAAGTTCATGGAATGTAAGAAAATACAACATTTAATTAAATAAATATCATATCAAATTATTCTGCAGTGTGAGCATGGGTTTTGTTTTGTTTTATTTTATTTGCAGCTTCTAACACACAGCATGTCACTGGAAGTGAGAATCCCCTCAGTAGGAGGGTCCTCAGCTCACAAAATGTAGTGTTACAACAAGATGGCAGCGTGCAGGAGAATATACAGGGAGAAAAGGGGAGCATCCAGAAACGGAGAAACTTTTACTATGTGGATCTCTTACAAGTAAGTTAGGTGCACATTGTATATGAAAGTTACATTGAGAAGAATCACATTTATTAATACAACTTAGTAAAAAATGATATTTATAAAAAAGACCCACATTGTTCATTTTATTAGACAGATGCTCAGGTGTTATTTTCTTTTAATGTGCTCTATTCCTTTAATCTTAGATTGTCTGAAAGATTGGTCTCTGGAGAATCACCTCCCCAAGACACAAGCTCTAGATGAGACCTCTAGGTATGTTATACCTCTAGGGGCCCATAAGAAATCTTATAAAACCTCTACAGTGATCGGTGATGTAAAGTCACTGGATGACTGTACGGGCCCCAGGTAAGTGAGGACAATCATTACTGAGCACTATAGATGGGATATAACTTACACTCCATGTTTAGCTCTTTTGTACAGGTTGAAATAAGTAAAAATCCACCCGTGTGTGTAGTATGTAACACACCAACAACATGTAGGACTGATTCAAGACAGGAACATGATATCACCTATTGATCAAACCTCATGCTTATTATAACTATTCTCTACCACTTCTTCACTGCCAATTCTGTAAAGCAGTACCTTCTCACATTACACCTTAATCTTCTATCATAACACTTCAGATCATGACCTCTTGTTCTTTGGCACCCCTCCTTGTCTTGAAGATACTTTTCACATCATTCAATATATATAAAGGTTTCTATCATATCTCACCTTCCTTCTGTCCTCCAAGCCAGTGGGTCTCCACATTTTTTTGTACTGTTTATGTCTGCGGTCCTAGACAATACAGCATGATTATGTGAGCTTAGCAGCCTCCATCAGCTCATATAATAGTTACTGCACCATCAGGATAATAAATACGGCCTATGCTGATGTGGTTGTTGTTTCCATTTTAATTGGCACTTGTTAGATTGGTTTGATATAGTCAGCATTTAGCAGTGGTTACTGTTTATCTTTGTGCCGGTATTAAGTGGGAAGATACCCCCTATGTTGTGAGTTAACAGATATAATACTTTCTATACCATATAACTGGAAAACAAATATTACATACTTTGTGATGACACTAAGATTTGTGTTATTATTTTGTGATACTCTATTAGGACCATATACTTAGGTCATGTTTGGTATGTTGTAATAGAGGAACGTTGTTCCCTGTGAGGTCATTTGCTTAAACCGTCTAATTAAGTTTAAACACTGACGAGATTTTGTGATAGAGTAACACGGTTATGGGACCATTATTTGGCCATTACAATGTATACACTATCAGAGTCTATCATTTTATCTCATTCAAACGTCTCTAACTCCCAGCTGCCCTCTCACAGCCGCCACACGTAAACCATGCCCTCGTAAGTAGGGTTTCCAGGAGCGTGATCACATGACCCGACAATATTTAAGCAAGCCGTAATTCACTTCTTAGACACAGCAAATAGTAAATGAGACCGTCATCATGACATCAGTAAAACACAGAGTTTATACAATTAATTAGTGTTTAGAAGTACAATTTGTGATCCAGCAATAGATATCCAAAAAATATATAATTAAATTAACTCCTTGATTCCCGAGATCAATATAACACAGAAATAAAAGTTACAAAATAATATTTTTTTATTGCAGATTTGTTTGAGACTTTTGTGCAATTATTTCTAATGTCTGTCATTGCTTCCCAGTATTTTAAAGTACAGTAGTGTGTGTTTAATAGCTGCTGCAGCTGTCAGAACTAGTGTCTAAACCCCTTGCGAATCCTATCTAGTACTCATGATATTTTCTGATACATTTTGAAGTTGTGGGTCAGATTTTTTTTGCGAGCTACTTGAACTTTTGTAATTGAATATTGATTTTGCATCTCTAGCGTTGTTAACTTTTGTGGGCTTGAAAAATCAATGGAGGAGATAGGGCTGAGTTACGTCTTTGGCTGGCACATAGTGATTGTGGGCAGGTAACTCGCAATCGGAATAAGAGTAGCTAAATGTAGCCAATTGGATATCCATAACCTTTACAGGCTTCATTATGAGTTCAAGTAATTGGGATTTGGCCAATTGAATGGGAGGTGTTTATTTATTAATGAATAAGTCATGTAATGCCTTATATTATATTAATGCTACACTGAGCAACTTCTAAATGACTAATCTGTAACTTAAGATTGTGTTTGAATGTCATAACTCATTCTGAATGTTGTCATATTCTGACCACATTGTTGAGTTAGACACGTTCAAATTGCTTTGTCATTAATAGACAATTTTTAAGGGGCTATTATATGAGACCATTTATTATAACGCAAAAACAAGATGGGACTGATTAAATGGATTATTCCAATTAGATGCAATATTTATATAACTGGTGAATAAACACACAGCATCTTCTTTTTATATATATTTTTATTGTTTTTATTTAAGTTATTTATTTTATGTTGATGTATTAAAAGTTATGTTTTAACAAGAAGATTTGCATGTATTTTTTTCTGACTAAAATATTTTTTCAGTATTTAATTACATTTGATGTATCTTTACCTTGGATTTAATTCTATATTTTTGGCTATTTCTTACCAATCTAGTTAATTATTTATTTTGTATGTTCTGTCTGCAACTTCTGTAACATGTCTATAAAGTACATTTATAGGAAGACAAAGTGTAAGTTATGTTACTATTAAACCATTTAAATTAAAATGAAAACTCAGTATTAGAAATGCCTATCTACGTGTATGATTTGGACAATATTAAGTTGAAATTGGTACAAAGTCAGATTACAATGTCTACACAATATTTATTTTAGGTTCCAGCAAAAGTTCAATGTTGGCCAAGGTATATAAAGTGATACATTGGGTTATGAAGCATGGATGGGTGACATGTGAGGATAAACCACATCATCCTTTGGTAAGCTGATTCCACTGGTTGAAGACCAGACCAGTTTGACACCTAACATTACATTTTGTTTTCTAGAATGTTTTACAGTGACGGGTGATTACAGTATTATACTGTGGGAATGGCAGCATTAAAGCTAAAATAATACTATTCCAGACATGTCTCCAGATCTTCGTAGTCTTTATAGATGGAGACTTTGTGGGTTGACTTGTGTTGAGGTAGATAAGTGGTGGTGGCACCCACTACTCCAAGGAAACATAGATGTTGTGGGTAAAAATAAACAAGTAGAACTATCTAACCTGATGATAAAATCAACATAAAAAACTTTAACTTAATAAATCCTTGTGAAAGTCTTAGATAGACTTATATCTAGACACACATGACATTCTATAGTTTTGTTTCCTTTAGATTTATATATTCTACATTAGACGTTTTTTATCCTAAGGCATCATTATATATTTGACAACATTATTGTAGATACCACATACTTCACTGATCTTCCATTTTTTTTAATCAATTTCTTATTTTCTTTACTGATAGAATGTATTACAGAATTTACAGTAAACAACTAAAAATATATGCTGTCTCTTGCAGCCCATTAGTAATATTAATAAGAAAATTGTAAACTAAACTCAGTTCTAATCTATGAGGCACTTCACAAGGAACCTACCATTCTCTACTGGTCTTCCTCTTCTTCACTCCGTCATATATCCAGGTGACTTGATGGCATTGTCATGAATATGGGTCTTATTACAAACTTTGTGCAAAGTGTGTTTTTCTTCACATAGGGCACCACATTGCTGTGACAATATTGGCAAACATACTTAATACAAAAGACAAAGTAAACAAGCCCCCATATAATTGTTTCGCATTTTTAATTAAAATAACCAACCACTTTTTTTTTTTTTTTTTTCAGATCCATTCCCTCTGAAGGTATGGACCAGAAGAACCTGACCCTTTTGAGTTATTTAGTTATTAAAGGGATATCATCCATCCCGGGGCTACAGACTCCAATTTTCCTTCTGGTTCTACTGATTTATCTCATCATTCTTGGTGGTAACACAACTATTCTTCTACTCATCTGTCTGGATCCTCACCTGCACACTCCCATGTACTTCTTCTTGGGGAACTTGTCCCTCATTGACATGTCATCTACAACCGTCACACTACAATCTACCCTTGTGACATTTATAACTGGGGATAACACAGTGTCTTTTCTTGGTTGCATGTCACAGCTGTTTATATTTTCATGCTTGGCAGAAAACGAACTACTACTACTTACAGCGATGAGCTATGATCGATATGTGGCCATCTGTAACCCATTACATTATCCAATGATCATGAGATATAGAGTCTGTGCTCTGTTGGTCATTGTATGTTGCTTGGTCTCATTTGTTTTTGTTACACCTTATATTGTAATATTGGCAGAATATTCCTGTTATGTATCCAACATAATCAACCATTTTTTCTGTGACCTAGTACCACTCATGAAGCTCTCTTGTAGTGACACCTCTGTTTTGGAGATGCTGATCCTCACAGAAGGAATGTTCATTTCGTTTCTCACTCCTTGTTCTCTAACATTCACCTCTTATGTTTTCATTATTGGCACCGTCCTGAAGATCCGTTCCAGCGCTGGGAGGAGTAAAGCCTTCTACATGTGTTCCTCACACCTCACGGTCGTCCTTCTTCTCTATATGACTCTCATCTGCCAATACATGAGACCAATTTCTACAGACAGCTTGGAGTCCAACAAACTTCTGGCTCTCTTTAACACGGCCATTGTCCCAATGCTAAACCCTCTGATTTATAGCTTGAAAAATAAAGATGTAAAGTCAGCACTGAGGAGACAACTGAAATTATTCAAAAACACTGATTAAATCAGCACAGAAATATTTTCAATTACATATGAGAGATAGTATTAAATAATATTAGCAATGTGATTCTTACTTTAATTCAATGGTCCTGGAGTAGAATAAACTGCTTTGAATGCATAATTACACTGTTGAGGTTTGTCCCTTCCAATGTTTCAGTGTTACGTTATGCGCCATATTTGTCTATCACTGAGGACTACAGAGTTATCTCTCTGAGTGACAGAGTTCAGGGAACTATTTCATGCTCCATCTAGAAACAGCCAATAGATAATGACCCTTTCATCATTAGGTCAGTAAAACATGGAGGTTACATGTCAATCAATAATAAAAATGAAGGCTGATACTGTTCTAGTCCATATAGGTGGGCTGATATATATTAACTCATTGATATCCAAGGTCGATATCACCCCAAAGTGAAAAATAAAATAAAATATTTTTTTTATTTCATTGTTCTTTATTAAGGACGAGTTGAAAGAATTTTTACAACATTATGATCTACAGTGCCTTACAAAAGTATTCACCCCCCTTGGCATTTTTTGTGTTTTGTTGCCTCACAACCTGGAATTAACATGGATTGTTTGAGGATTTGAATCATTTAATTTACAGAACTTTCCCACAAATTTGAAGATGTTTTTTTTTTAATTGTGAAGTAAACAACAAATGGGACAAAATAACAGAAACAGTCAATTTGCATAACTATTCACCCCCCTAAAGTCAATACTTTGTAGAGCCACCTTTTGCGGCAATCACTTCTCTAAGTCGCTTTGGATAAGTCTCTTTGAGCTTCCCACATGTTACCACTGGGATTATTGCCCATTCCTCCTTGCAAAACTGCTCCAGCTCCTTCAAGTTGGATGGTTTGCGCTTGTGAACAGCAATCTTTAAGTCTGACCACATATTTTCTATTGGATTAAGGTCTGGGCTTTGACTAGGCCATTCCAACACATTTACATGTTTCCCCTTAACCCACTCAAGTGTTGCTTAGCAGTGTGTTTGGGGTCATTGTCCTGCTGGAAGGTGAACCTCCGTCCGAACCTTAAATAACTCACAGAGTGGTAAAGGTTTTACTCAAGAATATCCCTGTATTTAACACCATCCATCTTTCCCTCAACCAGTTTCCCAGTCCCGGCTGCTGAAAAAAATCCCCACTGCATGATGCTACCACCACCATGTTTCACTGTGGGGATGGTGTTCTTTGGGTGATGTGATGTGTTGGGTTTGCGCCAGACATAGTGTTTTCTTTGATGGTCGAAAAGTTAAATTTTAGTCTTGTCAGACCAGAGCACCTTCCTCCATACATTTTGGGAATCTCCCACATGCCTTTTCAAAAGGTGCCATTTTGTTTTTTGCTGAAAGTAATTGTTTTCTTATGGCCACTCTGCCATAAAGCTCAACTCTATGGAGCGTACGGCTTATTGTCGTCCTATGTACAGATACCCCAGTCTCTGCTGTGGAAGTCTGCAGCTCCTCCAGGGTTACCTTAGGTCTCTGTGCTGCCTCTCTGATTAATGCCCTCCTTGCCCGGTCCGTGAGTTTTGGTGGGTGGCCATCTCTTGGGGCAGGTTTGCTGTTGTGTCATGTTCTTTCCATTTGGTTATGATAGATTTGATAGTGCTCCTAGGGATCATAAAAAATTTGGATATTTTTTTATAACCTAACCCTGACTTGTACTTCTCAACAACATTGTCCCTTACTTGTTTGGAGAATTCCTTGGTCTTCATGGCAGTGTTTGGTTAGTGGTGCCTCTTACTTAGGTGTTGCAGCCTCTGGGGCCTTTCAAAAATGGTGTGTATATGTAATGACAGATCATGTGACACTTAGATTCTGCACAGGTGGACATCATTTCACTAATTCAGTGACTTCTGAAGGTAGTTGGTTGCACCAGAGCTTTTTATGGGCTTCATAACAAAAGGGATGAATACATACGCACATGCCAAGTTTCTGTTTTCTATTTCTAAAAAATAGTTTTATGTATATATTTTTCTAATTTCACTTCACCAACTTAGACTATTGTGTTCTGATCCATCACATACAATTCAGATTAACAAAACATTGAACTTAAGGCTGTAATAGGTAAAAAGTCAAGGGGGATGAATACCTTTATAAGGCACTGTATATACTCTACTCTTACTTTTAAAATCCTCTATCTATAATGATAGTGCCTATCCTTGAATAAGATGTATGAGTAGGTGAGCAATAAGTATATTCTCTCTCCCTACAGCGTAACTCCCTCCAGGCATCAACTAAGCCTAATTTATTGATAAGAACCCCTATTTGTTAAATTTTTCCTGGACAATGATTGATAGATTGTCCTTTGGGTCTGTCAAGATCTGGATTTAAAGCAAGATTAAAATCTTCTCCTAGGATTAGTTTGCCTGTATCTTTGGATTCTAGAGATTCCTAATAGTATAATAAGAGCCTTGTGGAGGGGCAGTGTTGGAGCATAAATGGATACTAAAGTTAGTTTTGTTTTTTTGTTTACATTGTTTTATTCTCTTTTATTTAATTATTTTTTGTATATATACATACAAAATAACATAAAAACATACAAGTTTATCAACTACATCAACCCACATACATACATTGTTTTACATAGGTATGGAATAGCAAGCATTTGTATACATACCAATAATTTTGTCTATTTAATTGTAAAGCTAAAATGCTATGGTTATGATTTTAAAAATACTTCTAGAGTAGCCATGCATAAAAAGAGAGTAACCTCCTATTATTATCTGCTGCCCCTTGTAACATATTTATATTTGTCTCACATCATCCCACTTTGTTAATTATTTTTTCCCCGCCTTTTGTTTTTATACACTGTAAAACCTTTTTCCTAACTCTTTGTCATTTTTCAAGTCTTCGTTTAATATCTAACCACATTGGAATCATTTTAGTTTTCCAAGATTTAACAATATGCCATTTACATGCCATTAAAATATGAGATATCAGCATAGCATGTTGAATTGTCAGCATTTGGGGGAAACATGTGAAAAAATATAATTTCTGGACACATATTTATCTGAACATTTGTAATTAACTTAATATAATTAGCACTTGATTCTAGAGGGATTGAATCTTAGGGGCAACGTCCACCACATATGGGCTAATGTTTCCTTTCCCTTCACATTCTTTCCAACATTTATCCAAATTTAATGAATTCATTATTTTCATAGTAGTTGGAGCTAAATGCCACCTCTCTATATTCATTTAACATATAGTTCTCTGTACGTCATGCAGACAAAAGTTAAATAATTAATTACACCTAGAAATCGCATGTGTAACATTCTTTTAACAATAAGATTTTCAAAGGGTAAATATTCTCTGTGACTTTCCAATTGAAAGCCACACTTACTAGTGTTATTTTAATATTCCCGTAATCTAACCAGGGTGATTTTAAGATTTTTTTTTTTTTCAGAAGGTTTATATACGGTATAAAGTTCTCATTATCATATAGATCTCCAATAGAGATAACTCCAACAGTATACCAATTTTTTTAAATGAATATTTTTGTTGTTGTATTGTAAAAAACTCAGAGGGGCCCGCCAACGATGGATATTTGGTCAGAACCCATTGCTTCTTTGTTTGTACCACATTTCAACTAGATGATTTTATTCCTCCGAAGCATTTTGCGACATTTTCCTCAAATTTCGGAAGCCATAGCATTAGTTCAATAGGGAAACTACACCTAATTCCTTTTCTATTTTTAGCCACCTCGAGTCTTTAGGGCGGCTAAATTTCAACCCATTAGATGGCCTAACATAGCAGCTCTATGTTATATCTGTTTACCGAGGGAGCCGCTAATCCACTCTTTTCAGGTTGCCTTTTTATAAATTGTAACTTTAATCGTGGTTTCTTTTTGTTGTTTATGTATTTATTCAAAGTGCTTTGTAATGTATTGATTTTCCCTAATCCTTATAGCCTTGATTAATTCCATATTACGTATCAATTCCACCAAGGGTTCTATAGATAAGATAAAGACCAATGGGGACAGAGGACAGCCCTGTCTAGTCCCATTCAACAGCCTAAACCTCTCTGATCTGAAATCAACACCAGTAACTACAGCACTGGGATTTCTATAAAGTGCCATGATCGCATTCTCCCAAATTCTTCAAAACCAAATGTATCCAATTCAGATTCAATATATGTCCAGTTTACCCTATCGAACGCCTTTTCGGCATCTAAAGATATAAACAATAATGGAATATTTTCCTTTTTAACGCACGTAATTAAATTAGCCAATATCCTAATATTTTCTGGCCCTTGTCTCTTGTTCATGTATCCGACTTGGTCATAGTTTATCAGTTTTGGAATACTTTTGTTTAATCTGTTAGCTAATATTTTGGCATAAATCTTGGTGTCGGAATTTAGAAGTGAAATGAGTCTGTAGTTTAAATAGTTTTCAGGGTCTTTATTCTGTTTAGGGATATTAATGATGTTTGTCATTTCTGAAGGCATGTTTCCTGTATCCTTAACCTCGTTGAACATACTACATAGGGTCGGACTGATCTCATTCATAAATACTCTATAGTAAGTATTTATAAAACCACCAAGGCCTGGGGCTTTATTCAGCTTTAGTCCAAGGATTGTTTTTTCAACCTCTTTTAAATGGATTTCTTTATTAAGATCTAACAGTTCTTCCTTGTTTATTTTCGGTAAGTTAATTTTTCTCAAAAATACATCTATATCTCTCTTTGTAGACTTTAGAAACTTTTCCCAGTCTTCTAAATTATAAAGTGATCTATAATAAGACTAGAACATTTTTCCAAGTTCTTTAGGGTGAGTTATTTTTTCCCCTGACTATCTTTAATAGATCCTATTTTCTGTTTAATCCTTTGTTTTTTAATTTTACTTATTATACATTTACCAGCTTTTATGCCCAAACTATAATGATCCTGTTGAGATCTATAGATAATATTGTCCATTCGGGTTTGAACTATCTTTTGAATCTGTAATATTATTTGTTTGATTGGTACATGTTTGTTTATTTTAAGCACAGTTTTATTTTCTATTTGTAACTTATGCAAATCAGTGTAGAGGTCCTTAAGTGGTCTACCTCTTGATTTTTTTAAATTTGCACTTCTAGCCATACACAGACCTCTGGCATATGCTTTATGTGCACACCATATAGTTATTTCTGAAGTAACTGAGTTTTTATTAATAGAGAAAAAGCTTTTAATCTCTTCTTTCATTTTGTTAACAAATTCTGGTGACTTCAATAAAGTTACATCCAATTTCCACTGTCTATTCTTACTATATTTCTGCATATATTTTATTCTCATGCTTATCATCGCATGGTCCGACCATATGATATCTCCAATCTTGACGCTTTCAATCTTACTCAATGTATCAATATCTGTAAAAAAATAGTCTATCCTAGTATGGCATAAATTCCTGCCAGAGTAATATGTATAATCTTTTTGCTCAGGGTTTAAGACTCTCCAGCAGTCATATAGACCATTTTTCAAGATCTCCATTGAAATTTGATTTGCTAACCTTTTAGAATGGTTTGGCATATCTTTTCTTTTAGCTATTCTGTCTATTGTGGAATCCATGTGCATATTAAAATCACCCCATAGAATTAATCTTCCCTTTTTTAATCTGATTTATCTGCTTCAAGATTTTCCTTAAATATTTAATCTGACTAAAGTTAGGAACATGCACACTTGCAATAGTATAAGTTATCTCATTGATCTTTCCTCGCCATATAATAAATCTACCCTCTGTATCCAACATTTTAAACTGTTACTGAACCATCAATTTTTTACTGAACATGATTGCAACCCCTTTTGCTTTGGACTTATATTCCAAATGTTACTATTCCTTATTATATTATCATTTTCCAACATGACACTCATACTCATTTCTGCAAACCTTCTGTTATGCAGTTTCATTTTACAGGGCTAAACTTGCCAATGTAAAGAAATGAGGGGCGCAATAAAAAGGACCCAAACTGGTCCTTTTGGTGAGAGCCAGATTCCAAACATCTTTGTTCTTAAAATAGCTGCTACTTTTATCTTTTATACGCCTTGTAAATTTATATTAGATAATTCATATGTTCGGCATATCTATTAAAAAAGTGTAAACATTTGCAGTATTAAAATATTAATGTATAAACCTAGGGCCCTATTAAATTATCCCACGTAGTTCTCTCGGTGCTCGCAAAAGGCAGTTTTTCTGCTGTTTGCGAGTACCGAATCTCTCGCACTCTGCTTTACGATATGACTACGAAAAAATGGCAGAGAATAGGTCCCGAGAGAGCTACGTAGTCACACGTAGCCTTATATCTACGCATGATTATCGCATATCGTAAGAATCCCTACGGGCACAAAAAGTGCCCGCATGGGATCCTAGAGCCTCTACGTGCTGCCTCGGAACAGCCCGAGACAGCAGTGTGAGGCTCCCCCCTGCACCCTATACACATCCCCATGCTGCAGGGGTCTCTATCAGGACCCCTGCAGCACCCCCACATTAACCCCTTGCAGCTGGGGTCGCCGATCTGCATAGATCAGGCCCCCCGCTGCATTTAAAAGTTTTAAATTCCAATACTAATTGCCAATCCTGGCCGTGGCCCAAAAAATTAACCCCCCTCTATGCTGGGGGTCCCCATCGTGACCCCGAAGTGTCCCCACATAAACCCATTGCAGGGGGGGTCCCCGATCTGCATAGATAAGGCCCCCCGCTGCATTTAAAAGTTTTAAATTCCCCGCCGCGGCTCCTTAAAGGGGCCGCGGCACACTATTACCCAATCCCGGCCGCGGCACCTACAATTAACCCCCCTCTATGCTGGGGGTCCCCATCGGGACCCCTGAAGTGTACCCACATAAACCCCTTGCTGCAGGGGTCCATAGGGACCCCCGCAGCCCCCCACCTTAACCCCCTGCAGCGGGGGGTCCCGATCGGCACCGATCGTGACCCTGCTGCATTTCAATTTTAAATGTCCCGCCTCATGTGTCCTTAAAGGACCGTAAAGGTCCTGAAAGGACTTGCACTAAAAATATTAAGCCCAGGCGACTATAATTAACCCTATAACTTATGGGCGTCAATACAGACCCCATAAGGCCTTAATTAACCCTATAACTCATGGTGGTCAATACAGACCCCCATAAGGCCTTAATTAACCCCGTCACTCATGGTGGTCAATACAGACCCCCATAAGGCCTTAATTAACCCAGTCACTCATGAAGGTCAATACAGACCCCCATAAGGCCTTAATTAACCCTGTCACTCTTGAAGGTCAATACAGACCCCCATAAGGCCTTAATTAACCCCGTCACTCATGAAGGTCAATACAGACCCCCATAAGGCCCTAATTAACCCTATAACTCGTGGTGGTCAATACAGTCCCACATAAGGCCTTAATTAACCCTATAACTCATGTTGGTCAATACAGACCCCCATAAGGCCTTAATTAACCCCGTCACTCATGGTGGTCAATACAGACCCCCATAAGGCCTTAATTAACCCTGTCACTCATGAAGGTCAATACAGACCCCCATAAGGCCTTAATTAGCCCTATAACTCATGGTGGTCAATACAGACCCCCATAAGGCCTTAATTAACCCTATAACTCATGGTGGTCAATACAGACCCCCATAAAGCCCTAATTAACCCTATAACTCATGGTGGTCAATACAGACCCCCATAAGGCTCTATTTAACCCCATCAGTCCCATAAGGGTATATTATGACCATTATGGGCCTGTTTCAACTCAACATTAACCACATAAGTACCATGACGGTCCTCAAGGACCATCATGACACTAACTACAAACACTACACTATAACCCCTAATAAACCATTTAATCTAAACTAACCCCCCTCTACACTAATCTATTAACACTTACACTACCTACCTAAACTACCTACCCCCTAATAAACCTCCCCACCACTCTAATTATAAAAAAATGACCGCCCTACCTTACAAAAAATAAAAAAACCTACCTTACAGAAAAAAAAACTACAGTACAGAAAAAAAAAACTACAGTACAGAAAAAAAACAAATACATTACAACCCCCCACTACAGAGAATAAAAAAATTACACACCTGAAAAGGAAAGACAGACATACACAATACAATACATACATACATATTAAACATTACATACATTACATTACATATATTACATATAATATATTACATATAATACAAATCAAATACCCCCTATCTATCTAACGCACAATCTATTTAATATAAAATAAATCCTAACTATATCAAATACATCCCCCTATCTATCTAATATACAATAATTCCTAACTACATACACAGACCCTAATTCTAAGCTAAAATAAAATAACTACAGTCCTAACTACACAGACCCTAATTCTAAGCTAAAATAAAATAATTAAGACCACTTACCTTTAAGATTTTGCTTCAGATCACTAACCTAGGGGTAAAACAAAACAAAATAATTAGTACAAAACATTAACATGAAATACATGAACATTATATACATTCTAAATATTCTACTCACCTTTGCAGCATGTCCCGTCATTGTTCAGCTGTTCCGGCGCGGTCCTGTTAAAAAAACACAATACATTAATACATTAATACAATATACAAACAAGAAATACAATAAATATATAAACATCTAAATATACATTTAACTTACCTTCCCGCGATGTCCCCGGCCTCCTCCCCTTTAGCCCCGGCTGGGCCCCGGGACCATCCGCGCTCTAGAAAAAAAAAAAAAAAAAAACTAACGGAGATCTGCACTTGCAGACCTCCCCGATGCTAATGAGCCTCCCGGAGTCTTTTCCGGGAGGAAATTGGCAATGGCGGCTTGTGATTGGCTGAAATTGATAGACAGCTTTTTCAGCCAATGTGTGAGCCAATCAGGATAGGATACCCTCCAATATCCCACCCTGATTGGCTAAAGCACTTGTCAATCTTTATCGGAACCCATCACAAGGCTTAGATGCCTTCAGCCAATCACTATGGGATACACCCCCACGGAGTGATTGGTAGAATACATCTGCGCATCCTGATTGGCTCATACATTGACGACTTCTGATAGGCTGACAGCTTTTTCAGCCAATCCCAAGCCATCATTGCCAATTTCCTCCCGGAAAAGACTCCGGGAGGCTCATTAGCGTCGGGGAGGTCTGCGAGTGCAGATCTCCGTTAGACATCGCGGGAAGGTAAGTTAAATGTATATTTAGATGTTTATATGTTTATTTTATTTCTTGTTTGTATATTGTATTAATGTATTAATGTATTAAGAAGAGCTGAACAATGACGGGACATGCTGGAAAGGTGAGTAGAATATTTAGAATGTATATAATGTTTATTTTTTTCATGTTAATGTTTTGTACTAATTATTTTGTTTTGTTTTACCCCTAGGTTAGTGATCTGAAGCAACATCTTGAAGGTAAGTGATCTTAAATATTTTATTTTAGCATAGAATTAGGGTCTGTGTAGTTAGGACTGTAATTATTTTATTTTAGCTTACAATTGGGGTCTGTGTAGTTAGGACTGTAATTATTTTATTTTAGCTTAGAATTAGGGTCTCTGTATGTAGTTAGGACTGTAATTATTTTATTTTAGCTTAGAATTAGGGTCTGTGTATGTAGTTAGTTTTTTTTTTATATTAAATCGATTGTATGTTAGATAGATAGGGGGTATTTGATTTGTATTATATGTAATATATTATATGTAATATATTATATGTAATGTATGTAATGTACAAGGGCGGCCCGTCCATTGGGGCGTCAGGGCAAACGCCCCCCCAAATATTTTCTTCACCCTGCAATAAAAAAAACACAACAATGTATTAATATAACCCAAAAACAAATAAATATAAGATGTACATCATCATTTCAAGTCTAAATAGTATTAAAAATGAAGTAAAGTTAGTAAAGGGACACTGTCACTTTAAAATAACCCTTGCGCTACATTAACTAATGCTGTGTATCTATATAGCCCCCTGCCTGCACCCTGTGTGATCAAATTACAATAGTTATACACTGTGTACACTAACCAAAGTTTAGACTCTTCTCTCTCTTCAATGAGTCCTGGCCTGGCCCCCCTGACCGTTAATGCATGCCGCCCACCATCACAGTGACGATATGCATGGGCGGTCATAAATGTATCAATTAATAACTGACAGTCTTCCATCATTGACCAATCAATGATGGAAGGCTGTCCAGTTACTTAGTGATCAATCTAAACCCACCCAGACCGTTAGCCCTAAGCGCCCGCCAGCAAATAGGGCCTCGAGTTATCATTTTGATTGACTAATACAGTCAATAAAACCACCAGTTGCCTGTCCCTTCCCCCTTTCTGTTTCCTGACCCTGGTCACGCTGAGACTGAGAGACCTCCCTGGCTGAATCTACTCATCTGCTCTGCCTGCCTAACACAGTAAGTCTACCTGCCTGGCACCTGCCCTGCCCCTGCCCCTGGCCAAACCAAAACCCCTAGTAGCCCCTAATAAAAGTTAGGGGTGACCAGTTACCCCCAGTCCCCCACTATGCCTGCCTGGCCTGCCAGTGCCACCTACCCAGCCACCCACCAACTACCACCGACGACCCCAGCCATCACCCCATGTGGCCTGTGCCACCCCCGATCAGGCCTGCCCTATGCTAGCCTAGCTATGCCATCATGCCACCGCCGGATTACCCCGATCACGGGATCGGGGTAGTCGGGTGGTGAGCGGGGTGGCACAGACCCACATGGGGGTGATCGGATCACCCCCTTGATGAGGCCTGTGCCACCCCTGATGACCTCCATGTTGCCGCCCTATGCCACCCCCGAGGCCCGATCACCACCGGCACCACCCCGATGCGGCCTATGCTACCCCGGGTATTCGGGCAGTGAGCGGGGTTGACCAGGCCACACGGCGGTGGATGTTCACCCCCATGAGGCCTGTGCCACCCCTGATCGTGGCCTATGGGCGACCGATGGGCGCCTGAGCGTGACCCACCCCACCCTGGATGAACCAACTACCTACCCCCCCCCCCCCTATTTTTATTCCATTTTTAGAAGTAACAGGCATGTATATGTGCCTGTCACTTCTAAAGATAAAATAAAAATAAGGGAAGGGAAAAAAAATACAGTAAAAACATTATTATTACAATTAAACAGTAAGCTAAGCAAACACATTGTTAGTACAGTTAGTAACACAACACATTTTATACAAAAATAAACAGCTTTAAACAAACATTAATAAAAAATAAAATAAACAACAGCACATACTTACCTGTAAAATTGACCCCTCCAGCGTTGGCCTTCTGTCCTCTGGATATAGTCATGAAAAATAAATAATCCAATGTTGATTGAAGCCAATGGTCAAATAAAATAATCCATGTTGATTGAAGCCAATGGTCAAAATAAAATAATCCATGTTGATTGAAGCCAATGGTCAAAATAAAATAATCCAATGTTGATTGAAGCCAATGGTCAAAATAAAATAATCCAATGTTGATTGAAGCCAATGGTCAAAATAATCCAATCTTGATTGAAGCCATTGTCCATCCATCCATTCTGGCCCATTGAAAGAGGCCTCCACAAAAAAAAAACGACGCTCTAAAAAAAAACAACAACACACTAAAAGAGCTCCTCCTACAAGGAGCCCCTCCCGCGATTAATTGTTTTTTTCCCACGGTCTGCTATATATACTAATTTTTGAAGGACTCTGATTGACTGAAATTTTTGATTGACATCGATTTCAACCAATGAGAGTCTTTAAAAAATTAGCAAATCAGCAAGCAGGTATGGAAGCCTGTAAGGGTAAAAAAGGTTAGTGTGAACTTGTTTGACCCTGTATGTATTATACATATTACAGGGCTATTTTATGTGATATACATGTTACAGGATAATATCCTGTAACATGTATAGCCAAAAAATAGCACTGTAATATGTATAACAAATAATGTGTAATAGAAATGCATGAACAATATAATATAACAAGTAATAAAGAACATCAATTAATCAAATAATAAATATCAATTAATATATATTGTTGTATGTATATGTTTATGTATATTTATGTGTATTTTTTATGCGTATATATATATATATTTGGATATATATATATATATATATATATAAAAATTGATATCAATATATCACAATAAATAAATAAATATATATATATATATATATATATATATCAATTTGATATATATATATATATATATATATATATATATTTATTTATTGTGATATATTGATATCAATTTTTATATATATATATATATATATATCAATATATATATCAATATATATATATATATATATATATATATATATATATATATATATATATATTTATATATTATTTTTTTTTTTTTTTTTTTTTGGGCCTATATGTTATTTAAGGTTTTTAAGGTGCGGTTGGGGCCTATATGGTCCCAATTTGTTATTTAAGGTTTTTAAGGTGCGGTTGGGGCCTATATGGTCCCAATTTGTTATTTAAAGTTTTTAAGGTGCGGTTGGGGCCTATATGGTCAAAATTGGTTATTTAAGGTTTTAAGGTGCGGTTGGGGCCTATATGGTCCCAATTTGTTATTTAAGGTTTTTAAGGTGCGGTTAGGGCCTATATGGTCCCAATTTGTTATTTAAGGTTTTTAAGGTGCGGTTGGGGCCTATATGGTCCCAATTTGTTATTTAAAGTTTTTAAGGTGCGGTTGGGGCCTATATGGTCAAAATTGGTTATTTAAGGTTTTTAAGGTGCGGTTGGGGCCTATATGGTCCCAATTTGTTATTTAAGGTTTTTAAGGTGCGGTTAGGGCCTATATGGTCCCAATTTGTTATTTAAGGTTTTTAAGGTGCGGTTGGGGCCTATATGGTCCCAATTTGTTAGTTAAAGTTTTTAAGGTGCGGTTGGGGCCTATATGGTCAAAATTGGTTATTTAAGGTTTTTAAGGTGCGGTTGGGGCCTATATGGTCCCAATTTGTTATTTAAGGTTTTTAAGGTGCGGTTGGGGCCTATATGGTCCCAATTTGTTATTTAAGGTTTTTAAGGTGCGGTTGGGGCCTATATGGTCCCAATTTGTTATTTAAGGTTTTTAAGATGCGGTTGGGGCCTATATGGTCCCAATTTGTTACTTAGGGTTTTTAAGGTGCGGTTGGGGCCTATATGGTCAAAATTGGTTATTTAAGGTTTTTAGGGTGCGGTTGGGGCCTATATGGTCCCAATTTGTTACTTAGGGTTTTTAAGGTGCGGTTGGGGCCTATATGGTCAAAATTGGTTATTTAAGGTTTTTAAGGTGCGGTTGGGGCCTATATGGTCCCAATTTGTTACTTAGGGTTTTTAAGGTGCGGTTGGGGCCTATATGGTCAAAATTGGTTATTTAAGGTTTTTAAGGTGCGGTTGGGGCCTATATGGTCACACTTGCTCTTTTAAGGTTTTAAACGTTACGGTTTGGGTCTTAAACGTTCTAATGTTTTTTTTTTGTTTTCTATAACTTCCCAGGTGCAAACTATCTGTGGAATCAGATTTCTTTGGACTCGTTGGTTGACTTACTGGACGTGAATACCCCGAGAAGGAGAGTCAACTGTTGGTGAGTATCATTGCCTTTAATTTTCTGTCCATGTGTATAGGTGCAAATTTGATGTTGATGTAGTCTTGTCACATGAGGGTTTGCAATCTGTAATGTATACCAATGAAATCAACACACTGTTATTTTAAAGTAATTTTGTGACATAATATAAATTAATATACCGTGATCTCTTTCTTTTATTGGTATCAATATCAGAAATGAATACTATTGACTCTCTACTTGTGAAGCCTTTCGGCACCCTAACCTATGAGGAGAAGGTGGAAGTAAAACGGTTAGGAGCTGACCAACCAGAGATAAATCTGCAGCAAATCGCAAGAGATAGAGGGAAGCAATATGTCCGTAATTTCAATACTGAATGGTACAAGAAGAACGACTGGCTTTCTGGAAGCGTTTCTAGGAAGTCCTTATATTGTTTCCCATGCATCCTATTTGGTGGTGACGCTGCTTGGACCAAAACTGGAGTGACTGACGTCAAACATCTAGCTGACAAATTGGCAAAACACAAAAGTTCTAAAGCTCACTTGGATAACAGGATCAAGTTTGAGATGCTTGGACAGGCGAACATTGCTGTTCAACTGGACCAAGGATACCAAGTCAGCATTCAAAAACACAACGAAGAAGTGGCTAAGAACCGGTACATCCTTTCGAAGATAATTGATTGTGTTCGCTTTTGTGGCGCTTTTGAACTGGCATTAAGAGGACACGACGAGAGTGAAACATCGCTAAATCCAGGAGTGTTTAGAGGCCTGGTGGATTTGGTTGGCAGTATCGATAGTGCAATGGAACAGCATTTGAAGACTGCAACTGTGTTTAAGGGCACTTCCAAAACCGTGCAGAATGAGCTACTGGACTGCATGCATGAAGTTATAAAGGAAGTGATTCACCAAGAGCTTAAGGAAGCCCAGTTTGTGGCAATCCAAGCGGATGAAACAACCGATATTTCCGCTAGGACACAGTGCGTTGTAGTCTATCGCTACATTGACAAGAAGCATCAAGTGGTGGAAAGATTTGATGGCTTCACGGAAATGAAATCAACGGATGCAGACTTGATTGCTGCTGTTGTGCTGGAAACACTGAATACTGTTCTCCCAGAGCCAGAAGACAAGAAGAAACTCATAGCTCAAAGCTACGATGGTGCCAGTGTGATGCGTGGAGATCAAGGAGGAGTTCAAAGAAAAAATAAAAGACGTGTACCCGAACGCACACTACGTCCATTGCTATGCTCACCAACTGAACCTAATAATGGAGAAAGCAGTTTCAAGGATTGGTAGAGTTCGAGTTTTTTTTTCCAACATAGGCGGCATACCATCTTTTTTTTCACGCTCTTTAAAAAGGACTGGAGTTCTGGATGAGGTAGTTGGTAGAAGACTTCCAAGAGGTGCACCAACACGATGGAACTTCAACGTTAGGACCGTGAACGTGATCTACGAGAACAGAGATGCGCTACTTGAGTGTTTCCAGACAATTGAAGCATGTCTAAACTTTGATCCAACATCTATACGGGAAGCCGCAGGTTTCATTGGAATGCTGGAAGACAGGGAGTTCCTTTACTTCCTTAAATTATTTCATTTAATAATGCCACATGTTGACATCCTCTATAGTCAGCTTTAGAAGCGAGACACGGATACTGTTTATATAAAAAAAGTCACAGAAGACTTTGTCGCCAGCATCCAAAAAATCCGAAATTCTGTGGAAGAGATAGAAGCAAGTTTGCCGAGCGATCTAACAGTCAACAGACGGAGTGCGGAGATCTCAACTTTGAGACAACTTTCAAGAGAGGTATGTGACATAGTGGTGGTTCATGCAAAAGAACGTTTTTCATTTTCAAATCACCTAGTCAGTGCCAAACTTGTTCAAAATGACTTGTATAAAACCCATGACACTTGCTTTCCAACCCAAGCTCTGGAAGACACCGTGCAAGCATATCCAATACTGAAGAAGGAACAATTACGCACTGAGCTGTCACTTCTGTATGGGAAGACAGAGTTTCATACTTGTACAAGTGCTGTTGCTCTGCACAAACTTTTCCATCAATTTAATCTGCAGAATGATTTCACAGAGACAGTAAAATTATTAAGAATCCTGATTACAACACCAATGACTACTGCAGAATCAGAAAGATGCTTCTCAACATTGAAGAGGATAAAAACCTTTTTAAGAAGCACCATGTCCCTGGAGCGGTTGAATGCATTGGCGATGCTCTCAATGGAAAAGCAACTGATTTCCGAGATCCCAGACTTCAATGAAAAAACCATTGATAAGTTTTCTTCTTTGAAAGATCGCCGTGCAAAATTAAAATACAAGTGATTGAAGCAAAGAAGAATGCATACCCCCAAGGTGTGCAAAGATAAACTGCGTTAAGCAGCACCACCTCACACTACCAAACATAACTAGTGGTAAGTAAAGTATGAACGGTGTGTGGGTGTGCATATGGAAGGAGCTATGAAAGGTGTGTACATGGTCAGTAACAATTGTTGAAGCCTTGGCGTGGTTTGAAGGAATTGGAGGCACTTCCAAGGGTAGCTGTCACTTGTGTACAGGAAGCAAGAATTCCATGTCTGTACAAGTGCTGTTGCTCTGCAGCAACTTTAGCATCAATTTAATCTACATAATTTAACAGAGTGAGTGAAGCTATAAGGAATCCTGCTTACAACAACGAAGACTACTAAAGAACCAGAAAGATGCTTCTCCACATTGAAGAGGATCAAAAAAGTAATTAAAAAGCACCATGGTCCTGTAGCGGTTAAATGCATTGGTTTGAAGGAATTGGAGGCACCTTCAAGGGTACCTAAAGTTCTCAGAAATGGCACCACCTCACTACCAAAAATAACTAGTGGTAAGTAAAGTATGAATGGTGTGTGGGTGTGCATATTGAAGGAGCTATGAAAGGTGTGTGAATGGTCAGTAACAATTGTTGAAGCCTTGGCGTGGCGTTACTGCTCATATGGTTATCCATATGCTAATTCAACGTGTTTGTTTGACATTGATTATTGTGTTGTCTAAACAGAAGTGAAATGTTGTTGTTTTCTTGAATCCCAAGATCCACTGGTTTGGGACTATGCAGTGCTGATTGGTCTTCTAAGGTATGTTTGAGGCCTATATGGTCCCACTTGGTCTTCTAAGGTATGTTTGGGGCCTATGGTCACACTTGGTCTTCTAAGGTATGTTTGGGGCTTATATAGTCACACTTGGTCTTCTAAGGTATGTTTGGGGCCTATATAGTCACACTTGGTCTTCTAAGGTATATTAGGGGCCTATATAGTCACAATTGGTCTTCTAAGGTATGTTTGGGGCCTATATAGTTCCACTTGGTCTTCTAATGTTTGTTTGGGGCCTATATAGTCACACTTGGTCTTCTAAGGTATGTTTGGGGCCTATATGGTTCTACTTGGTCGTTTAATGTTTTTTAAGTATGGTTTTGTTCTTGAATGGTATGATTGATTTGCTTGTTTTCTTTCAACCCCAGGTGCAAACCCTATGTGGCTGCAGATTTGTTTCTACTCATTGGTCAACTTAATGAACGTGAATACCCTGAGAAGAAGAGCCGACTAATGGTAGGTGTCACTCCTTTAATTTTTCTGTTAATACGTATAGGTGCAATTATGATATTGCTGTAGTCTTGTCACATGAGTTTTTTCAATCTATATTGTATACCAATGAATTTAACACATTGTTACTTTACTTCTTGACATTTCTGCATTGCAGATCATGTATTTCAATGGGCTTTACAAGCATAAGGTCATTGGGCGGGGCTTATAAAGGTCATTATGACGTCAGGGGGAGGAGTTATAAAAATGGGTGTGGTTTGAAAAAGGGGGAGTGGCTGTGTTTCGCCCTGTCGCCCCTCCAACTTGAAAAGTCACCAGCCGCCACTGGTAATGTATTGTATGTAATGTATTATATTTAATATATTATATGTAATATATTATATGTAATGTATGCAATGTAATGTATTGTAATATATGTAATGTATGTAATGTATGTAATGTATGTATGTATTGTATTGTGTATATCTGTCTTTCCTTTTCAAGTGTGTAATTTTTTTATTTTCTGTAGTGGGGGGGTTGTAATGTATTTGTTTTTTTTCTGTACTGTAGGTTTTTTTTTCTGTACTGTAGGTTTTTTTTTCTGTAAGGTAGGTTTTTTTATTTTTTGTAAGGTAGGTTTTTTTATTTTTTGTAATTAGAGTGGTGGGGAGGTTTATTAGGGGGTAGGTAGTGTAGGTAGGTAGTGTAAGTGTTAATAGATTAGTGTAGAGGGGGGTTAGTTTAGATTAAATGGTTTATTAAGGGTTATAGTGTAGTGTTTGTAGTTCATGTCATGATGGGCCTTGAGGACCGTCATGGCACTTATGTCGTTAATGTTGGGTTGTAACAGGCCCATAATGGTCATAATATACCCTTATGGGACTGATGGGGTTAAATAGAGGCTTATGGGGGTCTGTATTGACCTTCATGAGTGAAGGGGTTAATTAAGTGCTTATAGGGGTCTGTATTGACCACCATGAGTCATAGGGTTAATTAAGGCCTTATGGGGGTCTGTATTGACCTTCATGAGTGATGGGGTTAATTAAGTGATTATAGGGATCTGTATTGACCACCATGAGTTATAGGGTTAATTAAGGCCTTATGGGGGTCTGTATTGACCTTCATGAGTGACGGGGCTAATTAAGTGCTTATGGGGGTCTGTATTGACCACCATGAGTTATAGGGTTAATTAAGGCCTTATGGGGGTCTGTATTGACCTTCATGAGTGACGGGGTTAATTAAGTGCTTAAGGGGGTCTGTATTGACCACCATGAGTTATACTGGTTAATTAAGGCCTTATGGGGTTCTGTATTGACCTTCATAAGTGGCGGGTTAATTAAGGGGTTATGGGGGTCTGTATTGATCACCATGACTTATAGGGTTAATTAAGGCCTTATGGGGGTCTGTATTGACCTTCATGAGTGACAGGATTAATTAAGGTCTTATGGGGGTCTGTATTGAACATCATGAGTGACGGGGTTAATTAAGGCCTTATGGGGGTCTGTATTGACCACAATGAGTTATAGGGTTAATAAAGGACTTATGGGGGTCTGTATTGACCTTCATGAGTGACAGGGTTAATTAAGGCCTTATGGGGGTCTGTATTGACCACCATGAGTTATAGGGTTAATTAAGGCCTTATAGGGGTCTGTATTGACCTTCATGAGTGACAGGGTTAATTAAGTGCTTATGGGGGTCTGTATTGACCACCATGAGTTATAGGGTTAATTAAGGCTTTATGGGGGTCTGTATTGACCTTCATGAGTGACGGGGTTAATTAAGGCCTTATGGGGGTCTGTATTGACCTTCATGAGTGATGGGGTTAATTAAGGCGTTATGGGGGTCTGTATTGACCACCAAGAGTTATACTGGTTAAATAAGGCCTTATGGGGTTCTGTATTGACCTTCATGAGTGGCGGGTTAATTAAGGGGTTATGGGGGTCTGTATTGACCACCATGACTTATAGGGTTAATTAAGGCCTTATGGGGGTCTGTATTGACCTTCATGAGTGACAGGGTTAATTAAGGTCTTATGGGGGTCTGTATTGACCTTCATGAGTGACAGGGTTAATTAAGGCCTTATGGGGGTCTGTATTGACCACCATGAGTTAAAGGGTTAATTAAGGATTTATGGGGGTCTGTATTGACCTTCATGAGTGACAGGGTTAATTAAGGCCTTATGGGGGTCTGTATTGACCACCATGAGTTATAGGGTTAATTAAGGCCTTATAGGGGTCTGTATTGACATTCATGAGTGACAGGGTTAATTAAGTGCTTATGGGGGTCTGTATTGACCACCATGAGTTATAGGGTTAATTAAGGCTTTATGGGGGTCTGTATTGACCTTCATGAGTGACGGGGTTAATTAAGGCCTTATGGGGGTCTGTATTGACCTTCATGAGTGACGGGGTTAATTAAGGCGTTATGGGGGTCTGTATTGACCACCATGAGTTATAGGGTTAATTAAGGCCTTATGGGGGTCTGTATTGACCTTCATGAGTGACGGGGTTAATTAAGGACTTATGGGGGTCTGTATTGACCTTCATGAGTGACGGGGTTAATTAAGGCCTTATGGGGGTCTGTATTGACCACCATAAGTTATAGGGTTAATTAAGGCCTTATGGGGGTCTGTATTGACCTTCATGAGTGACAGGGTTAATTAAGGCCTTATGGGGGTCTGTATTGACCTTCATGAGTGACGGGGCTAATTAAGGCCTTATGGGGGTCTGTCTTGACCACCTTGAGTTATAGGGTTAATTAAGGCCTTATGGTGGTCTGTATTGACCTTCATGAGTGCCGGGGTTAATTAAGGACTTATAGGGGTCTGTATTGACCTTCATGTGTGACAGGGTTAATTAAGGCCTTATGGGGGTCTGTTTTGACCACCATAAGTTATAGGGTTAATTAAGGCCTTACGGGGGTCTGTATTTACCTTCATGAGCGACGGGGTTAATTAAGTGCTTATGGGGGTCTGTATTGACCACCATGAGTTATAGGGTTAATTAAGGCCTTCTGGGGGTCTGTATTGACCTTCATGAGTGACGGGGTTAATTAAGGCCTTATGGGGGTCTCTATTGACCACCATGAGTTATAGGGTTAATTAAGGCCTTATGGGGGTCTGTATTGACATTCATGAGTGAGGGGGTTAATTAAGGACTTATGGAGGTCTGTATTGACCTTCATGAGTGATGGGGTTAATTAAGGCCTCATGGGGGTCTGTATTGACCACCATGAGTTATAGGGTTAATTAAGGCCTTATGGGGGTCTGTATTGACCTTCATGAGTGACAGGGTTAATTAAGGCCTTATGGGGGTCTGTATTGACCTTCATGAGTGACGGGGTTAAATAAGGCCTTATGGGGGTCTGTATTGACCACCATGAGTTATGGGTTAATTAAGTGCTTATGGGGGTCTGTATTGACCTTCATGAGTGACAGGGTTAATTAAGGCCTTATGGGGGTCTGTATTGACCTTCATGAGTTATAGGGTTAATTAAGGCCTTATGGGGGTCTGTATTGACCTTCATGAGTGACAGGGTTAATTAAGGCCTTATGGGGGTCTGTATTGACCTTCATGAGTGACGGGGTTAAATAAGGCCTTATGGGGGTCTGTATTGACCACCATGAGTTATGGGTTAATTAAGTGCTTATGGGGGTCTGTATTGACCTTCATGAGTTATAGGGTTAATTAATGCCTTATGGGGGTCTGTATTGACCTTCATGAGTTATAGGGTTAAATAAGGCCTTTTGGGGGTCTGTATTGACCACCATGAGTTATGGGTTAATTAAGTGCTTATGGGGGTCTGTGTTGACCTTCATGAGTGACAGGGTTAATTAAGGCCTTATGGGGGTCTGTATTGACCACCATGAGTTATAGGGTTAATTAAGGCCTTATGGGGGTCTGTATTGACCTTCATGAGTGACGGGGGTTAAATAAGGCCTTATGGGGGTCTGTATTGACCACCATGAGTTATGGGTTAATTAAGTGCTTATGGGGGTCTGTATTGACCTTCATGAGTTATAGGGTTAATTAATGCCTTATGGGGGTCTGTATTGACCTTCATGAGTTATAGGGTTAATTATAGTTGCCTGGAGTTAATATTTTTAGTTCGAGTCCTTACAAGACCTTTACGGTCCTTTAAGGAACCGTGAGGCGGAAAATTTAAAATGTAAATGCAGCAGAGTCACGATCGGTGACCCCCGCTACAGGGGGTTAAGGTGGGGGGGCTGCGGGGGTCCCTATGGACCACTGCAGCAAGGGGTTTATATGGAGACACTTCGGGGGTCCCGATGGGGACCCTCAGCATAGAGGGGAGTTAATTGTAGGTGCCGCGGCCGGGATTGGGTAATAGTGTGCCGCGGCCCCTTTAAGGAGCCGTGGCGGGGAATTTAAAACTTTTAAATGCAGCGGGGGCCTGATCTATGCAGATCGGGGACCCTCCCTGCAAGGGGTTAATGTGGGGACACTTGGGGGGTTACGATGGGGACCCCCAGCATAAAGGGGGGTTAATTTTAGGTGCTGCGGCCGGGGTTGCGTAATAGGGTGCCGCGGGCCCTTTAAGGAGCCGCGGCGGGGAATTTAAAAGTATTAAATGCAGCGGGGGCCTGATCGGTGCCGATCGGGGACCCCTGCTGCAAGGGGTTAATATGTGGGTGGGCTGCGGGAGTCCCTATGGACCCCTGCAGCAAGGTGTTAATGTGAGGACACTTCGGGGGTCCCGATGGCGACCCCCGCATAGAGGGGGGGTTAATTTTAGGTGCCGGGGGCGTAGTTGGAGTACCCCCCACGGCAGGGCTTATGTGGGGGACTGCCGCGGAGGTCCCGTTTAGGACCCCTACACTAATTGATGAGGTGCGGGAGCCTGCGATATCATATCGCAGGCTGTCACTCCTCATGTACATTTACGCAGTGAAGATACGTACGGCCCTGCTGCGTAGCTCATACGTTGCTCGCAGCAGGGCTAATTTAATAGCATTGTAAGTTGGAGAAACTTTGCAGTATGTAGGGCTTAAGTAGAAGCCTCTTATTTACGAGGCTGGAATTTAATAGGGCCCATAGTTTCTATAGAGGAACTTTAACTTTCCAAATTTATGTAACAATCTTTCAAAGAATATCAAAATACGTCTAAACATGTAAACTACTAGTGCATAATCTTCCATTTTACTACATTAAAAATATTCTTATTGCACCACTCTCCACTTTATTTACCTAGATTCTTTAACACCATTTTTAACTTTCCAAAATTGTATATCTATCTTGCCAAGGTATAAAATTACAAACAAATATATAGACTGTTAGTGCTTAATCTTCTTATATTACTGAACAAGTCTTAACTAGTCTTAATACATTGCACCCCATTTTCAGTGCATATCTATTTTTTACCTCTAAAATATTCTTATAAATTCATTTATATATAATATATGTGTATGGTAATTCAATGTTACCCAAGGTGCTAGTGCATTTTCTTCATATATTACTAAGCGATTATTTTCTATAATGCTACTTCACTACTTTTATGATAGATAGAGATGCATATGTCTGCAATAGGAGTAGTTTTCATAACCTTTTGTCTCAGTTATCCCATTTATTTTTTGACAGACACTTTATGAGTTTTTTTTCAGTCTGTTTTCATCTATTTAGCAATCTTTTTCCTAATCATCGATAGTATAATTTCTAACTAATGGGTGCTAGGCACCAGGAAACTTTTATATTGATTTATACATAATTCACTTCAAATAGAACAAAAAAGCAAAAAAAAAAAAAAATAAAGCCTCTCAGTGCACCACTAAACCGTCCTTAACTTTCCAAATTTGTATAACTTTCTTTCAAAAGTGTTTAAGTGCAAATATATAGACTTCCTGTATTATTAAACTATTCAACAAACTTCGTATTTAAAATGCTACTTCAGTTCAAGGACCATATTATTGAAAAAAAAAAAAAGAAAGAACACACAAAAAAAAAAACGCTATAAGTGCTATAAGTGCGTTGCGCCCAATTTTCAGCACGTGTCTACTTTTAAACCTCTAATATAATACTTTTCCAGACATCTGTGTGTATTACATTTATATATAATATTGCAATATTACCCAATTGCCTTCTACTTATTAAACTTATATTACCCAATTGCCTTCTACTTATTAAACTTATTTTTCTTGTATAATATTTATATTTCTGAAACCAGCATGTTTATCGTTATGCACTATTCATCAAGACAGACAATCAAAAAAAAAAGGCAAAACAGATATACTATGAGGTTGTCCATTGGTTTTGTCATTTTTTAATCTGCCAATCTGGTTTCTTCATAATCAGGTCCAATTTTCAAAAGCCTTTTGATACATTCTCCACCTCCATTTTCCATAATAGAAGTAGCGCTTCCCCTTCTCTCACTAAAGAAATTCTGTGCCATTGTGCATCCTTTGATATCATAAGACCTTCTGGAAATCTCCATTTATATTTCATATTTTCTCAGGGTGGTTGTATTATCCATATAAGTTTTCCGTAAGGCAAGTGTAGCCGGTACTATATCAGAGAATATTTTTATTTCATTATAGGGAGGAGGAAAACTTGAGGACTTGTAACTAGCTCTCAGAATCTCTTCTTTGTCTGAAATACGCTGGAAACTAATCATAACATCTCTTGGTTGTCCGTTTGCCAACTTAACTGGAAGTGGAATTCTATGTAAATTATCAAATATGTTCATATCCTGAATAATACCAGGTGTGAATTTGGAAAAAAATTCTCTCAGATAGACTTTGAGATCTGCATCTTGAACCACCTCAGGAATTTCTCTTAATCTTAGATTTCTTCTTCTGGATTGATTTTCCAAATTTACCATTTTATGTTCTAACTCTATAACTTTGTTTTCAAGCAATGTCGTATAAGTTATTACTGAAGCATGATCTATCACCAGTTTATCAAATTTGGATTCTATATCTTCAATTCTCCCATGAATCTCTTTAATATCCGTTTTAGTTTTCACCTATTTGCAATTTGAGATCCGCTGATAATTTAACCTGGAACTCACTCAAAATGTATTTAAGTTTTGAATTTCATTTGGCTCCATTGATGAAAATGATTCATTATTGCCTATTGAGCTCTAGTTGTTTTCTCTTCCAACCACTTGACTTTCTGAAAGAGATTTATTTAATTTACTGGGGTTAGGGGCGAAAAAGGTTTCAGATTTCTGGGATGTAAACTTTTTGACCTTTGACTTAGATTTATTAGCCATATTTCCACTCAATTGGACAAGCTGTATGGATAACTCTTCTGTTAAGTTTGTTTTAACTCTATGAGTTATGTATACATTGTAGGATTTTCAGTAATGCTTACTTTATTGATCCTATATTAGGAACCTACTATCTTTGACTCTATGAGTCTCTGTTACATATTATAATAAGTATTAGCTTTCTTGTTTCTCTCTTAAACGAGATTCAATCACTCATCTCTTTAATAAGTTTCAAGTCCAGCACATAGACCCTCAGGTTAATTATTTGCCTTATTGGAGCTTTTTAATTATATACGACTTGGGTAGTGAGTTACTTAGCTAGTAGTCTACAGCTCCCAAATATACAAGCTTCTATCAAGCCCTACACAGGGATCATCAAGTAAGCTGTTTAATTACTTGGAGCTGTTTGAGATTTTGGAATTTGGGATTTTCATATTATATTGTCACCTCAGTCTGTTAGTACAAATCCAAAAACACAATCCAGAGAAAGAAGAGAACCACACACTCCACTGGAGCTCTCACCTCCCTGTTATTAGAGGACCTTCATGTATCAGCCTGAAGCGTGTGACACGTCACTTCTCACGTTCTCAGCTCAGCAATTGCAGTCACTCAGTAATCAGGTACTCCCAGGGCTATCACAATCTCCCTCTTGCCATGCATCTCCAACATTGTCTCCACTGACTCCCCCTCCTCCCGGCCATCAGCAAGCCGTCCCACACCAGACTGCAGGATCCAGCAGCATCAACGGTGTACCACCTGGGCAAGCACAGCAAATGTTGTCAGACTCTCACCCTCTCACGTCTCGCGACAACAGCAGCGTCTCCACCCGAGCTCTCACCTCCGGGCTACATCCGGCCACTCTTGCGCAGGGCTGTAGTGTGGAAATTGACCTCCCATGTGAGTTAGAGATAGATTCTCTGTATTCTTGGCGCTCTTAGGCCCTCATTCAATTGCGATTTGGCCAATTGAATAGCGCTCTAAATAAGCACATAACATATGTTTTTTAAAGAAGTTTTTAGTTAGTGAAAACCTTGCTTTTGGATAGATGCTTACTAACTAAAAACGTATTTAAAAAATATATGTTATGTGCTTATTTAGAGCCCTATTCAATTGGCCAAATCGCAATTGAATGAGGGCCTTAGAGTCTTAGCATCAGCAAATTATGGGGCTCATGGTGGAGAATCAAGTTGTCTAGTAAAGTACTTAATCGGGCATAGCTCCAGTTTGGCAGACTTTCAGCAGCTGACTCTCCCCTTCACCCCACAGACTTCTCACTCGTCTGCACTACTCATTTCCGGTCACACCCCCGGCCTCTCCCTCCACCAAGTTTGTTTTGTTTTAAGGAGGGCTCCTGTAAGTATTATATAATTCCCTTCTTTATCAATTTTATTATGGATTATGATAAATGGGAAATCTTTATGGATCAGGATTGTTGTTCTTGCCTTCTTAGATTTTTGGGTAGTAGTGTAAAAGGTTGGGTAATCTTTAGGCATAAAAAAAGGGGTTTTGTTCAGGGCAGTGAGTCTCCTGGAGAAAAAGTACAGACGGTTTATGATTTTTATATGAAATAAAGGCTTTCCACCTTTTGAAAGGAGAGTTAAAACCTCTGACATTATGGGTTATAAATGTGTCATTATTTTTAGCCATTAAAGATTAGGGGAAATTGTATGTTCTGTAAATGTTTCCATACCTGTGTAGTAGATGGGACTGACTGAAGACCGGAACCTGACATGGACCCTGGAGATGCCCCCTGCACGGCCGGAGAGGGAGGATCATATAGCGAAATAATGCCTTTAGGGAAAGGAAATTGAAAAAAGAGGATTACCAAATTAATAATTATTGAAATGACAAAAAAACTTTTAAATTGTGTACATAAGTAAACATAGTAAACATTAGTTAAATGAAACCGTAAATAACTACTAAATGGCTCCTGCAAGCACTTAAGAGGTAACTCCATAAATTTTAGATCAAACTGAACTATTAAAATTATAGATGCCTCTTTATGAGACAGGTCTAAAGGGGTCGAAAATAATCTCTTGTACTTGTTCAGATCACAGTCTAGTGTCTTTAATCCTGAATTTAAATCCTTCCCTAGATACTCCATATGAATGGAGAATGAATGACATGCTGCTTACCAAACCTACTTTGCAAGAACAAATCTCTAAAGAACTAGATTTTTACTTTAAGACAAACACTAATCCAGGTACGAACATTGGTTGGCTATGGGTGGCACACAAAGCCTATATTAGAGCCACATGTATCCGAATAGCATCCTCCTACGAAGAAAACGAGAAAAGGAATTCTCAATGGAACTGTCCAACCAAATATTTCGAACAGTCTCAACTTACAACTAGAAGAATACTTCAATTTGTGCAGGCTCAAACAATATATAATCAATAAAAAGAGGGCCTTTGGTCCTCCTAAAACGACCTGGTTAACGAGAGTATGTAAAAAAGCACAATTGACCCGAGGAAACTTGGATTTATTATATGAAACTTTCAATACCCCTCACAAAATATAAAAGGCCAAATTCATGCTTAAATGGTAGGAAGATTTAGCTAAGAATTGGGATAGTGACAAATGGGAAAAGGGTTGCAGCAGATTAACTATAGTTTCACTAAATTATAGCCTTCTGGAAACCTCATTAAAAGTCCTTCACAGAGCATACATTACCCAAGATAGGCTACACAAAATAAAACCCCAAGAATCAACTAGCTGCTTTATAGGCTGCCCAGAATCAGGCACCTTTATACACACGTGGTGGACATGCCCTAAAACCCAAGCTATTTGGACTAAAATAACCCAACTAACATCAAATATTTTTCAAACACAGATTACTCCTTCTTTAGAATTATGCGTTTTAGGAATTCACCTGCCTACCCTGCCAAATTCTCAAAACAAATTACTACATATAGCCAAGAAATGGAAAGATTCAAATCTTATCTTTCAGGAAATAGTCAACAAAAATAATTTTATCATGATAACTGAAACATTTTCTCATATAATTTCCAATACTTTTCCCACCTTCCTCTCGACCTGGGATACATTGATGATTTCATCACATAGCATTGCCATCAAATAATGAAAACTTTCAAAAACTATCGATACCTCTATATTTATATTCATAAATCGAGATGGAATTGGCTGGGGGGACGTGATCATGGCAGAGACCCTGGAGACCTTTTCAAGTTCTCTTTGAGAAGTAAAATTATATTTACAATTGTATATTGCTATTTCACAATGTGAGTTAATAAAAATTATTGAAACTAAAAAGCCTCTATCTAGATATATTTTAATAATATAGATCTAACTGATGTTATCACAATACTCCTGGGTGATAAACCCTCATTTTATTTATCTCTATCATATTGAGTCAAGTCGCCACTTTAGTTTCCACTGGGTTTGTGCCCATGTTTGATGGAGGAACAAAATACAGGAGGCTTTAACACCTTTGCAAAACCTTTATTATTTTGTATGATTGTCTTAAGTTTTACTAAAGCTTCAGACAATCATACAAAATAAGACTGGTCTCTGGATAATCACCTCCCTAAGACACAAGCTCTAGATGAGACCTCTAGGTATGTTATACCTCTAGGGGCCCATAAGAAATCTTATAAAACCTCTACAGTGATCATGATGTAAAGTCACTGGATGACTGTACTGGCCTCAGGTGAGGACAATCATCACTGAGAACTACAGATGGGCTATAACTTACACTCCATGTTTAGCTCTTTTGTACAGGTTGAAAGGATCTCTTTAGTAAAAACTCCACTTGTTTGTGAAGTATGTAACACATCAACAACATGTAAGAGTTGTAAGAAAATGTAAGAAATAGCACTTTTAGAAAAAATCTAGTCTGTCTATTCTATTCACCTTAAAACATTGGCTTAATTAAACCCCATGCTTATCCCTGGCATGCTTGAATTCATTAGCTAGCTCTGCTCTACCAACTCCACTGGAAAGCTGTTACACTTCTTTCTCGCGTTTTTTAAAGCTGTACTTTCTAACATTAACCCTAAGTCTTCTATCATCCAACTTCATATCATGACCTCTTGTTCTTTTGTACCCCTGCTTTTCTTGATGATATTATAGTACATCATTGTATATATTTGGAGGTTTCTATTTTATTACACCTCTAGCTAGTGGTTTTTCACAGCTGGTCCTAGGACCAGTACCGATCCATGAGACCTTATCTGTCAGGATGAGGAGGGTCTAACACTTTATACATAACGCTTCCATTACCTACAGTTCTAGATAGATTTTTGGTGTAGAAAAAATGCAGCATAACAGCAAAACTAAATGAAAATTAAATGTATAACACATAATATCACAATCACATTGAAAGGTAACGAGGCACTACCAAGATCACAAAGATTGATAGTCATTGGGCTAATCTGTACACAATAGGGTCATGGAGTCTCCTTATACTTTCTCTCTTTTAGACCCTGAAGTATTTTAGTCATCCCCCTTTGAATGGTCTCTAATTTATTAATATCATTTTGGCAATCAGGTCCCCAGAACTGGACACCATATCTAGGTATGGTCTGACCAGAGGTCACTTTCCAATCAGGTATATTACTGGCTTCTCCAGCAGCTTTGTTGAATTGTTTTCCTAATTTTAGATCACCTTAAATAATAACCTTTGTTATGTGACACCCACAAAGAAAACGATGACCATTGTATCCTTTTGTTATTTATTTAAAAATGTATTTATTTATTTACATCTGTATATAGCACCTTCATACAATATTCATCACATTGTTACACCCTTCTTTTGAGATATAGTGGGTTACATTATCCTGAATATAGCAGAGTAAAGAGCATATTAATCTAATCAGATGAAAGCTTTGAACTCAAATCAGTGTTGTTTCAATGATGCTAAATTATTTTTGTATTGACTTTACCTCACAGGTCCACACCTTCTGTAACATGCATAAAAACTCATTTATAGAAAGAGAAAGAGTAAGTTATGTTATTATTAAACCATTTCATTCATAATGGGATCTTAGTAATAGAAATCCATATCTATGGGTATGATTTGGACAATATTATGTTGAACTTGGTACAAAGTCAGATTACAATGTCCACACAACATTGCTTTTTCAGGGTGTATCAGGTAAAAATGTCAGCAGAAGTTCAATGGTGGCCAAAGTGTACAAAGAGATAGATCGGGTTATGTTCCTAGACCAGGAATGGATGACGTGAAGATAAACCACAGCATCCATTGGTACGTTAAATCCATTGTTGTCACTTAAAATCATATTTTGTTTTGTAGAATGTTATCCAGTGCCAGTGGTACATTATTATACAGTGTCACTGATAGCATTAAAGCTAAAATAATCCTATCCCAGACCTACCTCAATATTGTCTGCTTGCTTATAGACTGGATGCTTGTGGGTTGAGTTATGTTAAGGAACAGAAGTGGTGATTGGGTCACTTAAGGTACATCTGTATTTAGTTTGTACAACATGAAACAGTGGGATCCACTACTCCAAAGAAACCGAGATGTTCTGGTCAAATAAGAACCAGAAGACCCATCTAATCTGTCAATTATATCAATACTAGCGACTTGCCCGTCAAAAAATGACGGCAATGTGATGTATATGTTTGTCAAGTTGTTTAGTTATTAACATATATTTTTGACACTTGTAAATATTTTAATATGAACGTGTATTTTTGTAAAATGTTGATGTAATGGTTTTTTAAAATGTAATTAGTATCTGAAGAATTGTTAACTTTAATATACATTGAATGAATAGGAAAGCAAAAAGTAAAAAGCCTTCTTTAAACGTTGCAAATTTTAACATGAAGTTTAAAATATATGTAAGCAATAACCATCAAAGTATATATTTTTAAACTTGAACTTTATTTTTTATATAAGTTTAGAAGTTGACAAAACATTGGTATAATTTTGAACATTATAAACAGGAACATAGTGAATACATTTTGTAACCTAATTTTTTATTAAAAGTATTAACATTTGAATGTAAAAACAATTGACATTTAAATTAATCAGTATTAAAATTCAATTTCTATCACAATAATTGTTAACTTGAATATACATTGAATGTAGAGGAAGGCATACAGTAAAACTCTTCTTAAAACGTACGTAATTAAAGTAATTTATTACTGAGCACATAAATTGGCGATAAACATTAATGTAGGTAGTAATCTTAAGATAACAGACAATATTTACATTGTGACTTAAAAGGTGCTTGACCTCTTAACATCCACTTTGTAATATGTTGAATGAAATAACTTGAAAATATATTTTTTAAACTTGTAACATTAGAAACATTAACATAGTGACTTAACATTTTAACATAATTTTTACTAACAATGCAAGGCAAGTATTTTGTGAGGCGAATCATTCATAAACATGACTTCCATTAATTATGACTGAATTAAACAACCAATTGTTATGTATTTTGCAATGCTTTTAAAAAATCTTGGCATCTTTAATTAGTATTCTTCAAAGTTATAGTACTTCATAGTAGACAATGTTTTTAGTAAAAATACGTCCATCTTCTAATAAATCACCTTGACTTTCATTGTTTTCAATGTAAACTTTAATAGCCTGTGGATTTTTGCACCTTGACAACGCAACGTACAATTGACCATGTGCAAAAACTGGTTCTTCCAAGAAAATACCCACAGATTTGAAAGTTTGACCTTGTGATTTATTAATGGTCATGGCAAATGCCATAATAATGGGAAATTGTCTTCTTTGAAGTATAAAAGGGAGACTACTTTCACTTGGTGCTAAATCTATTCTTGGTATGAAAACTCTCTCTCCTTTATGGGTCCCAGTTAAAATTTCAGCATCTATAAAATGGTCCTTTAATTGTTGAACAATTAATCTTGTGCCATTGCATAGGCCTTTTTTGGGGTTCATATTTCGCAGTAACATGATAATTGCACCTTTCTTTAGCTGCAAAATATGTGGTGGCATTCCAGAAGGAGTTAAAGAGTTTATGAATTCAGTCGAAAAGTTAGCCTGACTTTCATTGTCATCAGCAAGTACAGAATCAGCACTGTGATAATTTCTTTGTGGTGCATACATTTTTTTTAAGATTTTATTATTGAGGATTAATGCATCTTTATTTTTACACGTCAGTATGACTTGGTTGGCAAGCTCGGAATATTCTTCGTTATTTATGCTCCCTTCAAATATAGCCGATATAATATCTTGTTGACAAATCATATGAGGTGGGATCTCTACAGTGTCGTCAGGTAAATGTAGTATTTTTTCTGTTCTGCCTTCTCCAATTTTAATAAGCCAATCATTGAAATCAGTTTGGCCTTCTGATCTCATATTTTGTTGCAGTTGAAGATGGGTAAAATGTTTCCATACTGTACTTGACTTTATACATGTTTCGATAATGTCAGTTCGATTTCCATGTACAACGACAGGTAATGTTTGTCTAAAATCGCCACCCAACAACATTACCTTTCCACCAAATGGAAAAATATTATCCATGACTTCACGAAGCAAACGGTCAATACATTGGAGGGCATAGCATGACATCATTGTGGCCTCATCTATTATAATTAATTTACATTTCTTCAATTTCTTTGCTTGTAAGGATGTCATGCGAATATCTGACACAGAATTTTCTAAAATAGGCACTGGCAGTTTAAATCCACTATGAACAGTTCTTCCACCTTCTAATAAAAGTGCAGCAATTCCAGTAGTGGCAAACGCCATTGCTATTTTTCCTTGTGCTCGTACTGAACTCATTAATAAATTGTACAAATATGTTTTCCCTGATCCGCCAGGTCCATCAAGATAGAAATAACGCTCTGTCACCATGTCATCATCTATAGCATTTTTAATGGCATGAAATGCTTGCAATTGTAGTGTATTTAAAGTTGCAAGTCTTTCTTCTGTTCTTTCTGCTTGTAGTTGAATGTCATAGTCTTCAAAGTTAATGTCATCTATAAGACCTGGATCAGGCAAATTAAAACTTGCACAACTTAATCCATGAGTTAAAAAGACTTCTTGGATTTCCATTAACGCTTTTAAGTGTGCAATGGGTTCATTGTATCGTCGCATAAAGTCTTCAGCCATATTACTTTTAAAAGTCTCCCACAAAGCTAATGCATTTGGAGCATTTGAGAAGATACAAATAAAAGCAAATTGTTCTCTCATCTGTCGTGGCATTTGACATTGTGCTGCTTCTTCTAAACATCTTTCCCACTCTGTATCATCAGCGAGTAAGTTTCTATGTCTTGCAGCTAAATGGAAGGATTCATATACAATGTCATTAACAGTTCTTAAGTGTTCAAAACTTTGTGCTCCAGGAACATTTAAAAGTAATATCCGTAAGCAAAAACGTTCCACATCTCTTGGACTGACTGTGTAAATTCTTGGAATAATTTTATTGCCTCTGGTTTTTCTTGGTCTCCATAATCCATTCACAAAAACATAGTGATATGGAATTTCAATATATAAGTATTGTGTTGCTTCAGCATCAGTGGAATTTAATGCAAACCATGCAGTTAGTGTAGTGTGACGATCTTCACTTTGGGCCAATGCATTCATTTCATTTCCAGCATGGAAATAGACTAAATGTCGTTGTGGCAAATGTACTGCTAACCTATATACTGCATGTGATCTATCATGCATTTCAAATTTTAAAAGCCGCCACATAGCTTCTGGCGCACTGACATAGCGAGCATCTACATGAGATGCAAGTTCATCATGTACTAACTCACTACTTTCAGGGTTGTCTGCACTTTTGACGACTACAGTAGCTGCATCGTAACTTTTGTAAATATATTTGTAGACATATTTAATGGATTTGATGGAAGTGCAGGCTTCTACGTTGATGTGGGCGTTGTACTTCATGAGTAAATGTGGATTGTAGGGTACTACATATCTATTGTCCACTTTTTTTCCACGAATAATGGCACTATCTCCTTCTCTTCTTTTATAAAGTGGATATCCATCACAATTGGCATAGGTTTTGTCTCTATAATCTTTTGGAAATTCTTTGGAACATTTATTATTTTCCATACATGGTGATTGTGGATTAAGGTCACCACAGGGTCCATGAATCATGCGATGAGTAACAATCTCATATAGTCTACCATATAGTTCTGGATCTGGTAGTTCAGCAACAATGACTGCATCCACTTTGTCTGAAGTATCTAATTTATCTTTTTCTTGAAGTATTATTAGAAGATGTGCATGTGGAAGGCCTCTTTTTTGAAATTCAATGGTATATACATAAGCAAGACATTTGCCAAATAACTGATTTATAGTGAAGTCACGTATTAATTCATTTAATTTAATCTTAAAAACTCTGGCTACTAAATCTGGTCGATCTGAAGCAGTTTGTCCAAGAAGTAGATTTAGTGTAATTTCTGGCCATTGTGGATTACATGTAAATGTCACAAATAAATCGGGTTTGCCAAATTTTGTCACAATAGCCATAGCATCATTGTATCTTTCTCTCATATTCCGAGGAGATCCTTGAAAGGAAGATGGTAAAATGATGCCTTTGCCAGCTGTCATGTCTCTGCTTGTAGCCACGTCAGCAACATAGTCCATGAGTCCAGAATATTGTTCTACACAGAGTTTATCTTGTTGATATTTGATAAAGTTTAAATTATTTGCCTCAACTTGCAAATATGAATCAATAATCCATTGTTGTGTTAGTTTCCCACCACATAAAATTGGATTAAATACATTGCGAATGGCAATTTGAGCTACTTTAAATTCAAGCATAGAAACATTATTTCGGATTCTGGCTTTAGCATTTGGGTAACTGGGAAGAGTTAATTTTGGTTGCCAACCTGCTTCTCCGTGTGGGAAAAAGATGGGATATGTCATTGGATCTAAATTTGGACTTAAGATACTCATATTAATAAACGGTTGGTCCTCATTTCTAGGATATATTCGAATGTCTCTTTGAAATGGTGGTTCTCCTTCATCATTCTGAAACACCATTGCAACCTCATTTGTTGTTGGCAAGTTATAACGACGTTTATCAGTATGTCTGTCTCTTTTAAGCACCATATTAACCTTCGGCATTGGTAATTGATGTGTTTGTGAATGAAGTAGTTGTTTATTTTCTACTTCTGCCAATTTTTTATAAGCTTTACTGTAGGGATTGTTGTCCATAATGTTATTTAGCTCTATGAAAACAGTGGGTAAGCATTTTTTATTTTCTTCCATCTGCATACGTTGGTCAACAGCTTCCATTGTATCTAGGACATATAGTTGAGCGAATTTTCTTTTATTTCCTTCCTCTGGATGTAAATGGGAAGTGCGATGATAAATTTGTCCTTGGACTTTAAAACAGTAAGGACCATGTCCTGGTACATTAGCAGCTAATGTTGCCCCCATGGATGCAAAGGATATGGCACTATTGTAGGATCTTATGTTTGTCTTAAAATTTTTGTAGTTTGGAAAATTAGGTTCAGTCATAATATTTTGTAAATAAATTGGAAATTCTTTCCTTTCTGGAAGTTTGAACTTGCCTTTTTGACAACAACTAATAAATTGTCCATCTCTGGGTCTCTCCTGTTTAAAATAATAAGCCTCACAAAACTGACATTGAGTAGTCATGTCCCCACAACTATGAACCTCTACTGCTAAAGACTTGAGTAGAGGACAATTTGCAAAGCATATAGGATTTTGACTTTCATATTCATCAGGTGAAATGTCATATAATGTTTCAACAACAGGTTCTAAATGTTTTGTTTTTTTCGTTGCTTTTCTTGGTATATGTTGTATTGTTTGAGGTAAAATGTCATGTAATGTTTCATGAAACGGTTCTAAATGCTTTGTTTTCTTTGTTGCTTTTTTTGGTATCTCTTGTATTTTTTCTGGTAAAATGTCATCTGATGTTTGAGCAACAGGTTGTAAATGCTTTATTTTCTTTGTTGTTTTTTTTGACATATCTTTAATTTCTGCAAGTGACAGTCTTTTGCTTGCAATTCTTTTGCGTTCTTTTTCTCGTCGAATTTCCTTCTTCTCCGGTGTCTGCTGACTGTCTGCTCTCTGTCGTCGTTCTCTAGCTTGGCGTCTTTTCTTTTCTTGTTTACTCTCGTTATCAGCCATGTTAATCTGTAAAAATAAAATAATGTACCATTAGTTTATTTTGAGATGTTAAGTTGTTTTTCATGACAAATAGTTATCAATAGTGTGTTAACATTTTATACTTAATCAATTTCAATGCGGTCAATTGAATAAAAGTCTAAATAAGGCAATCAGATAATTATTTAAAGAAATTTTTATTTATTAAACATGTATCCAAAAGCAAGTGTTTCAGTAACTAAAAAGGTATTTTCAAAAAGATGTTATGTCCTTATTTACAGCACTATTAAATTTGTCAAATGGCAATTAAATTAGGGTTTAGGACTGGAATGTTACAAATAACAAATTGTATAGATTCTGTGTTTTTAGACTTTTTTGGACTATGCCAATTTATTTTTTAAGTTTACATTGAAGTTTGTATTTAGTGTTAAAGATTATTGGCCCTAAAAGACAAATAAGAGATAGATGATAGATATTACTTTTTACTAGCGAATTGCCCGTCAAAAAATGACGGCAATGAAATTGTAAGGTAGCTAAATTAGTAAATGAATATAGTGTACCTATTTTGAAGCATTGTGATGAAGAGCTGGCAATCTGTGTTGATGTTGCTGCAGCATTAGTGGTGTGGAGCTGCTGTATAAGCATGCTGAATGTGTGCAGTGTAATAGTGTGCGTGCGCGAGACCAAACCGTTAGCGTAGTCGTGTACTTCCGCATTGGTGTAAAATGGCGAGTAATGTGTGGTATAGGTCTGTATCGGAATATCCGTAGGTGTTTTGTGGTGTTTTGCGAGTTTCTTGTGGTGTTTTACGTGTTTAGAGTCCTGTAGCCTCGTTTTCGTTTTGTTCGGCGGCCATTTTTTCTCTCGCTTAGATTTTTTTTTAGTGTCTAAACTGTTTTATTTCGAGTAAAATCGAGGTGTAAGTTGCATTTTTGAGGTCCTGGGTGCTCCCTCTTGGTGTAGGTAAGTTTTTTATGTATGTGCTGTGTGTATGTATTGTGTTTTAAATGTTTGTATGTCGGCGTGTTGCGTCCGATGTTTGCGAGGTCGTAATGTGTGGTAACGTGTTTCGTACGTTGTTTGCGTTCCTCGTAAAATTTAGCGAGTGTCGTAATTTGTGTGTCGTGTTTTTTTGAGTAGCGACGTGAATTTTGCGAGGGTTTGAGGCCCTTGCCCAGTGACCTCACCAGCAACTGAGTCCCTCGCTTCGCGAGGGGCCTCAGTTGCTGGCATGGAGCGCCTTCGGCGCTCCATGCCAGCAACTGAGACCCGTGCCCAGTGACCTCGCCAGCAACTGAGGCCCTCGCTTCGCGAGGGGCCTCAGTTGCTGGCATGGAGCGCCTTCGGCGCTCCATGCCAGCAACTGAGGCCCTTGCCCAGTGACCTCGCTACGCGAGGGCCGCGGCTCGCTGCGCGAGGGCCGCGGCTCGCTACGCGAGGGCCGCGGGCTCGCTACGCGAGCCCGCAAGCGTGAGCAACGACTCGTACGCTCACAACTATATATGTGATACTGTACCTTGGTTGAAGTTTGATTTGAAGCAAAATTCTTTGTTGGTCCTGTGTTGAAAGCCTTCGTCCGATGGTCTGGTCCTGTGTTGAAAGTCCTCGTCCAATCGTCTGGTCCTCTGTTGAAAGTCCTCGTCCGATGGTGTAGTCCTCTGTTGAAAGTCCTCGTCCAATGGTCTGCTCCTCTGTTGAAAGTCCTCGTCCGCTGGTGTGGTCCTCAGTTGAAACTCCTGGTCCGATGTTCTTGACGCAGTATCTGATATAAAATAAAAATGAAAATGTAATTTTATTTGAATGTATTTGTATGAACTAAAAAATGACATTATTTCTTTGTTTTTCGACAATCCCGTTTGGTGCCCACCACTTTTGGTATGCTTATTTAGGCCTTTTTCTAAGGCTTATAGATTGTTAAACATAAAATAAGTATCTAAATGTACTTTGCTATGTGTTTGTGTGAGTTTTCATACAATCCTGTTTGGTGCGCACCACTGTTGGTATGCTTATTTAGGCTTCTTTCTAAGGCTTATAGGTTGTTAAACATAAAATAAGAATGTAAATGTAGTTTGCTATGTGTTTGTGTGAGTTTTCATACAATCCAGTTTGGTGCGCACCACTGTTGGTATGCTTATTAATGTTGTTTTGTAATGCTTATAGGTTGTTAAACATAAAATAAGAATGTAAATGTAGTTTGCTATGTGTTTGTGTGAGTTTTCATACAATCCTGTTTGATGCGCACCGCTGATGGTATGCTTATTAATGTTGTTTTGTAATGCTAATAGGTTGTTAAACATAAAATAAGAATCTAAATGTAGTTTGCTATGTGTTTGTGTGAGTTTTCATACAATCCTGTTTGGTGCGCACCACTGTTGGTATGCTTATTTAGGCTTCTTTCTAAGGCTTATAGGTTGTTAAACATTAAATAAGAATGTAAATGTAGTTTGCTATGTGTTTGTGTGAGTTTTCATACAATCCTATCTGATGCGCACCACTGTTGGTATGCTTATTAATGTAGTTTTGTAATGCTAATAAGTTGTTAAACATAAAATAAGAATCTAAATGTAGTTTGCTATGTGTTTGTGTGAGTTTTCATACAATCCTTGGCCAATTCAATAGGGTTCTAAATGTGCTTATTTGGAGCCCTATTGAATTGTCCAAAATATCAATTGAATGAGGGCCTTTGTTTGCTGGATTTGTTATATTGTGAGGGCCTCATTGAATTTGGTTTTTCAATAGGGCTCTATATAAGCACAGAGCATATTTTTGACCAGAAGTTTTTAGTTAAAAACTTCTGTAAAAAAAGATGCTCTGTGCTCATATTGAGCCAAATGTGCTTATATAGAGCCCTATTGAAATGGGCAAATCACATTTGAATGAGGCCCTCGGCCATTAAACATATTTAGGTCCTGATTCAATTGCGTTTTGACCAATTGAATAGGGCTCTATATAAGCACATAAAATATTTTTTGACAGAAGTTTTTAGTTAGTGAAGACCTTGATTGTGGTTAGAAGTTCAGTAACTAAAAATGTCTGTCTAAAAAATCTATTATGTGCTTATATAAAGCCCTATTCAATTAGCCAACTCACAATTGAATAAGGCTCATGGTTCGGTTCTTTGTTATACTTAATACTGTACCTTGATTGAAGTGTGGAATGACAGAGGGTCCCCTCCTGCCAATCTTAATCCGCCGGTCTTCTTGTAGTGTCTGTTTGAAAAATAAAGTGAAATAGTGAATTATAGAATTTTTTATTTGTATTTAACAAACCATGGCCTTTTCAGCATTTAAAGTATTTTTGTATCTTACCTCTTCTTCTTTGTTGGTGTTCTTTAAAAGGGATTGTGCTTCACAGTGCACGGTGCAAATTGTTGAGAGACGCTGTTGATGCAGAGTCTGTTTGAATATTAAAAAAAGTAGAAAGATTGAGTTTTAGGTGATCTATTGAATTGCAGTAAATTAATTTCATTGAAATATACTTCTGTAATTAATTTGAATTAACATTATTTTTTGGTGGGGTCTACACACATATGTCACATACATGAAGCACATTTCCATAGTTGAAAGTAATTTTTTTGTGTGCGTGTGACATATCACTATACATGAATCATATTTTAATTGTTAAATTAACCTTATTTTTATTTTTGGCCAACATACATAAATGTGTGTGTGACATGTGACTATAGATGATACACATATATGTGCGTGTCACATATCAGTATACATGACTCATATTTTAATAGTATTTTAATAGTCCCAACTTATTTTTTTCTAATGTAATTTAAATGTAGTTGTTTAATTAGTTTGTTGCAGGGGCAATACACATAAATGTGCATGTGACATGTCACTATACATTATACACATAAATGTGCATGTGACATGTCACTATACATTATACGCATAAATGTGCGTGTGACATGTCACTATACATTATACACATAAATGTGCGTGTCACTTGTCAGTATACATTATACTTATAAATGTGCGTGTCACTTGTCAGTATACATTATACGCATATATGTGCGTGTCACATGTCAGTATACATTATACGCATATATGTGCGTGTCAGTATACATAAACCTCTTTGTCTTCTTTAATTTTTTTTTTTGATGTCCTGTCTTGATAATAAAATAAGTAATATATTATAGCTTACCTCTCAGTTGTAATTTGCACAATGTAAAGTAGTAAATTAGGAAAGAATTATCTTCTCAAGTTTTAGCAGCAGTTATCTCAGAAGTCACTCTGTTCATCACCTGAGGAGAAATGTATTTTTCTCTGTCAAATAGGCAGTATTTATAAACTTGTAGAACATTCTGGAAAGTTAGACCGTTAGAACGCAATACGCATGCGCTATTTGCGTTCCAGCTTACAATTTGCGTTCCATCCGCCATTTTGTGCGTAGTAGTGGTTAAAATGGTGTTTAATATGAGTGTGATCCGTTCCGCATAGTATGTGTTTCATTATTGCGAGTAAGTGTAGTGTAGTTACGTCTGGAGCCTCGTTTTCGTTTTGTTCGGCGGCCATTTTTTCTCTCGCTTAGCCGATTTTCGGTCGTTTAAACTCTTTGTTTTGACTTAAATGGACGTGTAAATGAACTTTTGGAGGTGCTGGATGCCCCCCCCGTGCTGTAAGTAAGCTTTTTATGTGTTTGTTGTGTTTATTTCTTGTGTTTGTGATGTTTTGATGCGCGGCGGTTGGAATGGGTCTTTCGCGGCCGTATTTTTTTTCCGATGCGGGCCGTATTTTGTTGCGATGTTGCCGTATTTTTTTGCGATATACGCAGTTAGCTTTTACGTGTACGACGCAGTGTATTTGTTTCTAAGTCGTGCGTATGTGTGTTAAGAGCGTGTGAAGGGCCTTTTTTACTGTTTTTTTGTTAAGTCTTGCGTCTGTGTGTCTGGGTGTAAGCGGGTGTGAGGCGACTTTGAGTTTTTTTTGTTATGTGTGTGTGTGTATGTGTGTGTTAACACAGCCGATGTTGGGATGCTCCCACCACCGCAAATGCGGACCCTCGCTTCGCGAGGATCCGCATTTGCGGGGACGTTGTTGGGTTTTTGTTGGCTGGGCGGTTGGGTTTATTTTGTTAAAAAGTCGTGTGTGTGTATGTGTGTGTTAACACAGCCGACGTTGAGCCTCCACCACCGCAAATGCGGGCCCTCGCTACGCGAGCCCGCAAGCGTGAGCAACGACTCGTACGCTCACAACTATATATGTGATAAAAAGCTTTATGATATTCTAAGATATCTAGACACACGTAAACTAGAATTATATATTCTACATTAGAGGTTTTGGGTCACCACAAACTGATCGTCCATTTGCTTTACTGCTTTTAGTATGTAGAAGGTGTTAACAATGTCACAGTAAATAAAAAATTCAACAAATAAGTAAATAAATCAATAAATACAGTAAAAAATCCTCCCTTGCAGCCCATTAGAAATATTACTAATACAAATTTTACACTGAACTCAGTTCTGATCTATAAGGCACATCACTAGTAACCTGCCATTCTAGTTTATTCTGCCCCATCTCTCTTCACTGTCATATACCCAGGTGACCTGCTTGTATTGTCATGAATATGGGTTCATTAGAGACTTTATGTAAAGTGTTTTGGTTCACATTTAGCACCAAATTGTACATATCTGGTATTTTGTCATTAATATTAGCTTCAATTACAATATTGGCAAATAAAGTTAAAACAAAGGACAAAAAAATGCCTCAAAAAGTTGTTTAGAATTTTTTTAAATTAAAATAACAAACCACTTCTATATTTTTTTACACCCTTTTAGGCATGGACCAGAAGAACCTGACCCTTTTGTCCATAAAGGGATATCAGACATCCCGGAGCTACAGACTCCAATTTTCCTTCTGGTTGTACTCATTTATCTAATCATTCTTGGTGGTAACATGACTATTCTTCTACTCATCTGTATGGATCCTCACCTGCACACTCCCATGTACTTCTTCTTGGGGAACTTGGCCCTACTTGATATATCATCTACCACCGTCACACTACATCCTACCATTGTGGTATTTATAACTGGGGATAACACAGTTTCTTTTCTTGGTTGCATGTCACAGATGTTTATATTTTCATGCTTGGTGGCCAACGAACTATACCTACTTACAGCGATGAGCTATGATCGATATGTGGCAATCTGTAACCCATTACATTATCCAATGATCATGACATATAGAGTCTGTGTTCTGTTGGTTGTTGTCTGTTTCTTGGTCTCATTGGTTCGTGCCACACCTTATATTGTAATATTGTCACAATGTTCCTGCTATGTATCCAACATTATCAACCATTTTTTCTGTGACTTTGTACCAGTTATGAAGCTCTCTTGTAGTGACACCTCGGTTTTAGAGATGCTGATACTCACAGAAGGGACACTCATTGCACTTCTCACTCCATCTTCTCTAACATTCACCTCCTATGTTTTCATTATTGGCACCATCCTGAAGATACGTTCCAGCACTGGGAGGAGTAAAGCCTTCTACACGTGTTCCTCACACCTCACAGTCGTCCTTCTTCTCTATATGACTCTCATCTGCCAATACATGAGACCAATTTCTACAGACAGCTTGGAGTCCAACAAACTTTTTGCTCTCTTTAACACGGCCATTGTCCCAATGCTAAACCCTCTGATTTATAGCTTGAAAAATAAAGATGTAAAGTCAGCACTGAGGAGACAACTGAAATGATTTAAAACATTGTATAAAGCAGCATGGAAATAATTATTACATCTGAGAAAGAGTATAAAATAAAGTTCTGCTTTGAATGTATAACTGCCCTCTGGGGATAATTCCTTCCAATGTTACAGTGAAACTTTATGAGCCAGCCAATGAGATCTATGGGCATGTGGTATGTTTGTTACTATTGTGGATACCACATATATATAGATTTATTTATAGAGTTACATACATTTATGAAAAATAAAGGACAAGAACTGATAAGTGCACAAAGATATACATCTACTTGCAGAATATAACATTCACACACTCATCTTAGCCAGGTTATATCATAATGTAAGGATATAAACCTATAACTAGTAGACGATTCAGTTATTATGTGAGGGATTCTCTTTTGTTTATACATTATATAAAGAATTTGAAAAATAATTGTATAATTACTATATATAGGTTCTTCAATGCTAAAGAAAAATAGAAGAATTTTAAGGGATTCTAGTCTAAAATAACTATAGTAAGAAAGAAGGGAGGGGGAGAAAGCGCAATAGATACTCCTAGTGCAGATAACTTTATGCCTCTTCGTAGTATTAGACAATATACTTCTACAGAGTTGTCTCTCACCTTTGGTGACCTCCAGAATGTACTTAAGGTACTTAAAAGCTGGATGTAATTCTCTCTCACAGGTAGGTGTCAGAAGGGATGTTTCAAGACCTCTTCATGGTTTTCATAGTGCACCCGAATTTACAGTGTGTTTCTATGATCTATGAGATGTACTTGAAATTACCTCTGTGAGGTGTCGGGTATACTGACAAAAACACTCCAATTTCTGTATATCTCTATATAATAGTATGCACCAATGATTCTATATATATATATATATATATATATATATATATATATATATGTATATGTTCATGTGTGTCTATGTGATCTAAATCCAAGTCTAATGGAAAGATAGACACACTGTAATGATATAGAAATCACAAAGTTGTGGAGACCAGTAGCCAAGGTCAGCAAGAAATCCAGTTCCGCAAACTTGTAGGTGAAAACAGGAACAAGGTTTATTGAAGTGATCAGAAACCACACAATAATCTGGCAAGGATCAATAGACAGGAAATGCCTTATATAGGCCAAGGACCAGACACCTGACCAGACACAGCTGAAGAGACTTAGGTACTGATACAATTGCTAGCAGAGTCAAGCTTATAAGGTCTCAATGGAATTCACAACAGGCAGGCTGGCGCAGTGGTAGGGAAGAGGTATAGCAGCCTGGGGACCAGGGTTCAAAACCCAGCAGAGTCAATTCCTCACATTACCCCCCGCCTCTATAGGTGCAGCCTCTGGATGCCCTATTACCTGGTTTAGCAGGGTACTGCACATGAAAAGACCGAAGGAGATCAGGAGCGTGAATATTGTCCACTGGTTCCCACGAACTCTCCTCCTCACCATAGCCTTTCCAGCGAACCAGATACTGAAGCTTGCTATGGAAGATCCTGGAGTCAAGAATTTTGTCCACTTCGTACTCATCCTCACCATCCACGAGGACTGGAGGTGGGGCAGGCAGGGCTCGGCCAGGGAAAGTGTTTTCATGAAAAGGTTTAAGCAGTGCAACGTAAAAACACTGGATGTATTTTCATGGAATTCGGGAGTTGTAAACGGAAAGTGACAGCATTGATCTGAGCAATGATCTCAAAAGGTCCCATGAACCTTTGACCCAATTTATGAGAAGGAATCCGAAGCTTGAGATTCCTTGTTGACAGCCACACCTTGTCACCAACGTGATAGACTGGGGCCTCCTTTCTATGCCTATCAGCAGCTCTTTTGTAACATTCCTGAGCCTCCAAAAGAGTCTCTTTCAACAGTGCTTGGGAATCACGTAAGGCCGTTAGCCGGTCAGTGACAGCAGGAATGGAAGTAGTAATTGGGAGACTGACTAGAAAGGTCGGATGGTAACCATAGTTGGCAAAAAATGGGCTCAAAGAAGTGGAGCAGTGTTGGGCATTGTTATAGGCAAACTCCGCCGTGGGTAGAAAATCTAGCCAGTCATCCTGCAGGTAACTATTATAGCACCGCAAATATTGCTCCAAAGTCTGGTTGGTTCGCTCAGTCTGTCCATTACTTTGCGGATGAAAAGCTGACGACAGATTTACATTAATACCTAGATTAGAACAAAAATGTTTCCAAAAACGAGACGTAAACTGCACTCCCCTGTCAGAAACTACGTCATCAGGCACTCCATGCAAGCGAAATATTTCCTGAATAACCAGGTCAGCCGTCTGTTTAGCTGAAGGGAGACCACGAGCTGGTATGAAATGACCCATCTTAGTTAACCTGTCCACAACAACAAGAATGGTAGTGTGTTCCTTAGAGGGAGGTAGTTCCACAATAAAGTCCATGGATATAGATCCCCAGGGACGATGAGGAATCGGAAGAGGCTGAAGCAAGCCAACAGGGGATGAGCGAGGAGTCTTATGTCTGGCACACACATCACAAGAGGACACATACTTCTTAACATCCTCATGATACTTCGGCCACCAAAAGGATCGGGCAAGTAGCTCTTGTGTCTTTCGGATTCCTGGATGACCTGCTGGTTTTGAGTCATGGTAGAGACGTAAAAGGTCCAGTCGCACTGACTCCGGAGCAAACAGACGTTGTTGAAAAATCCAAAACCCATTACGCATCGTCATATGGAGGTCACGAGGAGGATCACGAAGAACTGGGTCTTCAGCGTAGCCCTTTTTAATGCGAGACATCAGATCAGAAGGAATGTAACTCCTATAAATATATCCTCTGGCAAGATGGTGGTCTTGGTTACGGTAGTATGGAGGGGGTCAGCTATTCTAGACAAGGCATCCGCCTTACCATTCTTGGAGCCAGGACGGTATGTAACCAAAAAATTAAACCTCGAGAAGAATAGGGACCAGCGTGCTTGTCTGGCTGACAGTCTCTTTGCTGATCGAATACATTCCAGATTTTTGTGATCTGTGAGGACAGTAATTGGATGGGTAGCTCCCTCCAAGAGATGTCTCCATTCGGTGAAGGCAGCTTTTATAGCCAATAGTTCTTTATTCCCTATGTCATAGTTTCTTTCTGCTGGCACCATCTGGCGGGAATAGAAGGCACACGGATGTAACAGCATCTTAGGTCCAGTCCTTTGAGACAGTATAGCACCAACAGCTGAATCAGAAGCATCAACTTCCACAATAAATGGTAATTCCGGCTGAGGATGTACCAGGACAGGGGCAGAGGTAAACAGAGTCTTCAATCAGGAAAATGCGGTATCCGCCTTATCGGACCACTGAAAAGGAGTCCCCTTACGTGTGAGTTCAGTGATCGGTGTAATAACGGCAGAGAAATTCTTAATGAAACGCCTGTAAAAATTGGCAAACCCCACAAATCTCTGAACATCTTTTTCATTCTTGGGGATGGGCCAGTCCAGCACAGCTTTAATTTTACTTGCGTCCATACTTAAACCTTTGGGAGTTATTACATACCCCAGGAATTGAATGTCTGTTTGTTCAAACTCACATTTTTCTAGTTTAATGTATAGGCGGTGGGTACGAAAGCGCTCTAGAACTATACGGACCTGTTTTCTGTGGTTTTCAAGATTATCAGAGAATATTAGGATATCATCCAAATATGCCACAACAAACTGATCCAGGAGATCTTGTAGTACATCATTGATAAGATTCTGGAAAGTTGCAGGGGCATTACACAGCCCAAAAGGCATTACTAGATATTCGTAATGCCCGTACCTGGTTCTGAAAGATGTTTTCCATTCATCATTGGGTCTTATGCGAACCAGATTATATGCCCCCCGAAGATCAAGCTTCGTAAATATTTTAGCTGAGCGGAGTCTCTCCAAAAGTTCAGGAATCAGAGGCAAGGGGTAGCGGTTTTTAACAGTGATGTTATTAATGTCCCTGTAATCAACGCATGGCCGTAGGCTGCCATCTTTCTTTTCTACGAAGAAAATAGGAGCTCCTGCTGGAGAAGTAGATGGTCGAATAAAGCCTTTGGCAAGATTTTCTTGGAGGTATTCACGAAGAGCTTTCAATTCAGGCTCAGAAAGGGAATATATACGGCCAAATGGGATAGCAGCCCCAGGCAACAGCTCTATTGGGCAATCATAAGGCCTGTGTGGTGGAAGCTGATCAGCATTCTTTTTTATCACAGACATCTGCAAAATCCCGATATTGTAGAGGAAGCTTAGTCAAGTTTGTAGCAACCATTTCATTAATTGTTGTGGCAACAGGTGTTACCTTAGAGGGTTGATAATTCATTAAGCAGTGTTCTGAAGGAAAGGACAAAGTTCTGATCTTCCAATCAATCTGTGGGTTATGCAGAGCAAGCCAAGGTACCCCCAAAATCACTGGAAACTGTGTTGAGGAAATTAGGTGGAAAGAGATAGCCTCATGGTGATTCACTTCCACAGTCAACTTTAAGGGCACAGTCTCATGTGTAACCGGTCCTGACGTAAGTGGAGAACCATCAAGTGTCTCCATTAACACAGGTGAAGAATTAGGGATAGACTGAATTCTATTTCCTGCTGCAAATTTAATGTCCATAAAGTTTCCGCCTGCTCCAGAATCTATCATAGCGGTAGTTGAAATTTTACGATCACCACATTGCAACGTGATAGGCACCACAAAATGAGGATGTTCTGTCAACATACCCTCTTCACCATGAGTCAGAGAAAACAAGGGTTGTGTGACAGAATCCAGTTGATCCGAAATCTGGGATTGGTGTCGAATCTGTGCACCCTCAGCAGCCATAGCTATTGTTCTTTTGGATTTGCTAGGGCAATTGATGGCATAGTGCCCTGCACTACCACAATACAGGCATAAATTGTGAGTGCGTCGCCACTGTTTTTCTTCGTTGGATAATGGCCCTCTTATTAGATTTACCTGCATAGCCTCTGGCTCAGAGTCTGTAGGTGTTTGTGGGATCGGAGTAGAAGATCTTGAATAAGAAATTGGAGTAGTACTTGGTCTAAAAGAGCCCTGTCTTTCCAATCTTCTTTCAGAAAGTCTCTGATCAATACGGATAGCCAAACGCACAAATGCATCAAAGTCAGCAGGAAGATCAACACGAGCTAGCTCATCTTTTATATCTTCTGAGAGACCTTTTCTGAAGTGGAACCTCTGGGCTGATTGGTTCCAGGTAGTATCAGCAACCCACTGTCTGAATTCAGCAGCATATTCAGCCACCGAGCGCCTCCCTTGATGCAAATGAAGGAGAGTGGCTTCTGCTGTAGCACATCGATTTGGGTCATCAAAAACTAGGCACATGGCCTCAAGAAAGTCATTTAGATTACCCAAGACTGGACTGTCTTGTTCCAGAAGAGGGGAGCCCCAAGCCAGGGCTTCACCTTTGAATAAGGAAAAAATAAATCCCACCTTCTCTCTTTCAGATGGAAATTGGTGAGGTAACATCATGAAGTGCAAACGGCATTGATTTAGGAAACCCCTAAATTTTTTGCGATCTCCTCCAAACTTTTCTGGCTGGGGCAAGCGGGCCTCTTGAGCAGGTGTAACAGTAGCAGCCGCAGCATCACGTGCCCTGTAGCTGGTATACTCACTGTGCATTGACTGAAATTTATTTTGCAGTTCAGCTACCTGGTCCTGCAGCACTTGGATGGTCTGTGCCTGGGTCTGCACAGTTCTTGCAAATAAAGCAACCTGCTGGGCCAATGCAGAATCTGTCCCGGCGGTCTCCATGAAAGGGCCAGATTATTCTGTAATGATATACAAATCACAAAGTTGTGGAGACCTGTAGCCAAGGTCGGCAATAATCCAGTTCCGCAAACTTGTAGGTGAAAACAGGAACAAGGTTTATTGAAGTGATCAGAAACCACACAATAAACTGGCAAGGATCAATAGACAGGAAGTGCCTTATAAAGGCCAAGGACCAGATACCTGACCAGACACAGCTGAAGAGACTTAGGTACTGATACAATTGCTAGCAGAGTCAAGCTTATAAGGTCTCAATGGAATTCACAACAGGCAGGCTGGCGCAGTGGTAGGGAAGAGGTATAGCAGCCTGGGGACCAGGGTTCAAAACCCAGCAGAGTCAATTCCTCACACACACACTCAATTCCTTAAAAATATATACTTTTATTATGCCATAAAAAACATACAATGTAGGAATTTGTCAAAATATCCTAAAAAATATAGGTACAACTAAAAGGTAAAAATTGGTAAACAACACAATAAGAACCATGATGTCATAAAAGACACTAGGTCTCAATGTTTATCACTGGGAAAGTACCCTAAACGTGTGTATGTATGTAAATGGTAGATCAAACGCGTTTCACTGCTCTTTGATGCAGCTTCTTCAGTGATTGGTGTTCCTATAAAAAGCACAAATATTGGACAAAAAGATTGTATGCTTTATATACTATAATTTTTGTTAGCCTTTATTTGTCCATTATAGGGATGAAGGCGGGTACATGCCTCCACCTATCAAATGGATATGTGTCTAGATAACTAAAACCTATATAAAATAAGACATAAAATCTTTTAATGTATGGATATATACCTATATATACATACATATATACAGTGGATATAAAAAGTCTACACACCGCTGTTAAAATGTCAAGTTTCTGTGCTCTAAAAAAATTAGACAAAGCTAAATCATTTCAGAACTTTTTCCACCTTTAATGTGACCTATAAACTGTACAACTCAATTGAAAAACAAACTGAAATCTTTTAGGTGGAGGGAAGAAAAAAATATAAAAATTAAATAATATGGTTGCATAAGTATGCACACCCTTAAACTAATACTTTGTTGAAGCACCTTTTGATTTTATTACAGCACTCCGTCTTTTTGGGTATGAGTCTATCAGCATGGCACATTTTGACTTGGCAAGGTTTGTCCACTCTTCTTTGCAAAAACACTCCAAATTTGTCAGATTGCGAGGGCATCTCCTGTGCACAGCCCTCTTCAGATCACCCCACAGATTTTCAATCGGTCTGGGCTCTGGCTGGGCCATTCCAAAACTTTAATCTTCTTCTGGTGAAGCCATTCCTTTGTTGATTTGGATGTATGCTTAGGGTCGTTGTCATGCTAAAATATCAAGTTCCTCTTCATGTTAAGCTTTCTAGCAGAAGCCCGAAAGTTTTGTGCCAATATTTACTGGTATTTGGAAATGTTCATAATTATCTCTATCTTCACTAAGGCCCCAGTTTCAGCTGAAGAAAAACACCCCCAAAGCATGATGCTGCCACCACTATGCTTCACTGTGGGTATGGTGTTCTTTTGGTGATGTGCAGTGTTGTTTTTGCGCCAAACATATCTTTTGGAATTATGGCCAAAAAGTTCAACCTTGGTTTCATCAGACCAAAACACATTTTCTCACATGCTTTTCCGAGACTTCAGATGTGTTTTTGCAAAATGTAGCCTGGCTTGGATGTTTTTCTTCGTAAGAAAAGGCTTTCGTCTTGCCACTCTACCCCATAGCCCAGACATATGAAGAATACGGGAGATTGTTGTCACATGTACCACACAGCCAGTACTTGCCAGATATTCCTGCAGCTCCTTTAATGCTGCTGTAGGCCTCTTGGTAGCCTCCCAGACCAGTTTTCTTCTCGTATTTTCATAAATTTTGGAGGGAGCTCCAGTTCTTGGTAATGTGACTGTTGTGCCATATTTTCTCCACTTGATGATGGCTGTCTTCACTGTGTTCCATCTAATGCCTTGGAAATTCTTTTGTACCCTTCTCCTGACTGGTACCTTTTAAAAATGAGATCCCTCTGATGCTTTGGAAGCTCTCTGTGGACCATGGCTTTTGCTGTGGGATGCAACAAAGACAATTTCAGAAAAGACCAACTAGAGCAGCTGAACTTTATTTAGGGTTAATCAGAGGCACTATAAATGATGGCAGGTGTATGCTGGAATGTGATTGCTTAATTCTGAACACAGCTACATCCCCAGTTATAAGAGGGTGTGCAGACTTATGCAACCACATTATTTTTATTTTTTATTTTTCTTAACTCCACCTAAAAGATGTAATTTTTTTTTTCAATTGAGTTGTACAGTTTATAGGTTACATTAAAGGTGGAAAAAGTTCTTAAATTATTTATCTTTGTCTCATTTACAGCACATAAAACCTGACATTTTAACAAGGGTGTGTAGACATTTTATATCCACTGTACATACACATACACACACATACATACACATACATGGATATATGCAACTATGCAGACCTCTAAGGTCAGGGTCTTAGTTAGTAAGCAGGTTAGCCCTAGTGAATTTTATAAATATCATGGACTAGTACATATAAGCTAGGACATCCATATATGAATGCTTGACATGATCCTCTCCTGTACATAAATTAGTGGCAACCCCTATTCAATAAGATGTATGCGTGAACAGTGAGTACTCCAGCGTGTTGACATAATAAAATAAAATATGATAAAATACTGTACTGTAAACTTCTGATACCTTTGAACAGCCTGCACATATACAATGTATTTCCTTTATACAGTAAAGCTGCCTGCACATTAAAAGTATCAATATAAAACTATATGTCTTTGTTGAATTTATATGTGCATTTAGATATCTGTATCCTTCACATATCATACATACAAAGATAACATCATAAATAATAATAACAATAACATAATAAAATAATATACTATAATATAATATAAAAATGAAATATACCAAAATCCACACATATCTATTCCATGGTAATCGAATGACATAAATGAGTGAATAAAAATAATAATAACAATAGTAGTACTAATGTTGTGAATCGTATACCCAATGTAATGGGGCCTTATCTGGGAAATTAGGGGCTTGACATATTGACATACAGGCCCCATATCCATAGCAAAGAAGACCTACTCCTCTGTGTGATATGCCCCCTGCAGAGAACCATGGGCTGGCTCACTCCTGATAGAACCCGGCCTATATCTAATATACAAAGCTTACTATAGAAACGCACAAACCTGGTGTCCAGTGTTGTGTGTCTGGCCAGGAACTAGTTGAGTTGTGCTGCCGTCTAGCTGCTTGACAATAATGGCGCCCTTCTGTCTGGGAATCTAATAAACACTTCCTGGTTAGCCTGACCTATGATGTCAGACACCCGGTAGCCATGGTAACCGAAATGGAGAAACTGAAGGGGGAACTAGATGATAATATTTATGGCAGTGGATGGCATTTGGGAACAGATTACTATAGACAGTAGAAAAGCACTCTCTCTACTGTTCTCCCCTCATAAGCCAATGGAATATACACAACCCTATGGTTGCCATGGAAACTGATACAAGTCTATAATCTGCCTGGCAACCATTAAAAGATTGGGAATTGCCAATGGGGAATAATTATAAAATTGCAAACTGTTTATGAAAATCTCTTTAAACATTTATAGTCCCAAATCTGAGGCAATACAAAAATGATGTCTAATGGACTGCATACTTAAAAATACTAAATAAAATAACCTTTATGAAAAAAAAAATGAGTATAAAAAATACTGAAATAAATATTCATAAAGGCTTTGGAAAGCCAAGGCGACTGATGTTGTTTTGGGGGAACCTCCCCATATCGTGTCTATACATGGGTAACAAAATATACGAGAAAAAAAAACACACGACCCTGCATATATCCCACATAATGGTCAAACCTTTATAGAAATGCGGCAATGTCAATGTCTCTATTTAGGCCCTCTGGTTCCAAGGTTCCGAATTGATGGATCCATTTTGTTTCTGCTTGTCTCAGGGCGATGGTTCTGTCTCCTCCCCTGTTGTTCAGTTTGACGTGTTCTACTGCTTGTATGGTGACGTTTTTAACATCTTTATTGTGGACCTTGGTTGCATGCGCTGAGAAACTATTCGTAAGTAGACCTCTCTTGGTATTATAAAGGTGCTGTCTAAATCTCGTTTTGAGAGGTCTGGTCCCACATATTGTTTCCCACATTGACATGTGATAGTGTACACCACATAATCTGTTCTGCAGTTCATACCTTTCTTAATCTTGTAGTCTTTATTTTTCTGTGTAGAGTGTATTACACCTCTGTTCTTTTTTTTTAGATGTTTACAAGTGGAGCAGTTCTTATTTCCACATGGATATGTCCCCCTAGATTGGCTGATCAGAGAGGTACTCCTTGTGGTGTTTTTTTGTTTTTTTTAAAGTTGACTAGGTGCAATTAGATTCTTCAAGTTCGTGTTCCTTTTAAACGTAATGGTCGGAATTCCGGGTAGAATTTCATGTAAAAGTTCATCTGTAAGTATAGGCCATAGCTTTTTAAAGCTCTTTGTAATTTCTTTAGATGCTGCATTATACCTAGTAAGGAATCTGCACGTAATACTTTGCTCATCCCTGGATGTTATTTTTTGTTGTTGGTCAAGAATAGAGTAGATCTATCTATTTCCCGTGCTCTGGACTTGGCATTCTCCACTAGAGAGGCCTTATATCCCTTTTCTATGCATTTCTCTGTTAGGATCTTGCTCTCCTTTTCAATGTTATCTATAGTAGTGCAGTTCCTTCTCACGCTTCTGAACTGACCATATGGAATGTTGTTAATCCATTCTTGTTTGTGTCCACTTGTGGCTTGGAGATAGCCATTGGAGTCGGGCGGTTTCTTATAGAGAGTAGAAGTAATGCCCTCCTCTGCGCCTTGTAGGATGACATCCAAAAAGGCAATTTCTGATGGATGACTATTCATAGTGAACCTAAGGTTCATGTCATTTTCAGTGACATTTTTGAGTAATAGTTCTTTATCTCCGTTCTCTTTTTCATCCCAAATTATGATGATGTCATCGATGAATCTGCCCCAGTGTTTAATATTTGAAATAAAGGGGTTGTTGTTCCAGATCTTTGTTTCTTCCCATTCACCCATATATAGGTTTGCGAAACTGGGGGAAAATGTTGTGCCCATCGCAGTGCCACTTATCTGTAGGTAGAATTTTTCCTCAAATAGGAAATAGTTGTGTTTCAGAACAAATTCTATGGCTTCCATGATGAATTCCACCTGTCTGTTTTCTATTCTCCCGTCTATATTCATGGCGTTGTTTCGATGCTAGTGCCCCTTTGTGATGTGGTATTAACGTGTACAGTGCAGTCACGTCCAGGGTTATCCAACTATATGTGGACTTCCAAGGGAGCTTTTCCAGAGTAAGAAGAACATGTGGAGTGTCTATTATATATGATCTAAGGTTGGTACCATAAGATCTAGCAAGATGGGGAAGAAGTATATTCGGACAGAGGTAGACTATGTTACCCACTACCTTGAGGCTATTCCCCTGGGCAGGATTACAGCTGCTGTTTTGTGGAAGCCTTGATGGTTGTATTCTCCTGGGTAGGGTTCACCAAAGAGATTCTGTCTGATAGGGGTTTACAGTTCATGGCTTATTTAACCTGGCAGCTGTGGAGGCTATGTGGGATTAAATACTTAAGCTCCTCACCCTACCAACTCCCAAACCAACAGTCTCTGTGAGTGCTTCAATGGTACCATGAAACAGATGCTCCATGCTTTTGTCAAGCAGGATGAAGATTGGGAGAAGCCTACCACGAGGTAAAGCAGGAATCAATGGGGTTCCCACCCTTTGAGCTCCTGTATGGAAGGCAATTCCAAGGTCACTTGAATGTGATCTGAGAGCCTTGGGAGAGGGAGTATAGGCCGGATCTGGTGTCCATGGTCTGGTATGACTTCAGAGAGAGTTAGTTGCTTTAACTAGGTTAGTAATGGACCATGTGCAGGCAGCACAGACAAGACAGAAGTGGTACTATGACCAGGGAACTAAGGACAGGGAGCTGGAGGAAGGACATGACGTACTTAGTACTGTAGTAACTGTTATTACTATATTAATTGTCATCCCTCTTTATAAAGAACAAGCATTTCAAATAACACATTTGTTAGTAGTATATAAAAGTGAAATTCCTTCTCCAAATATATATTGTCTCTTGTTTGGAGAAGGAATTTCAGACAACAGGATGAAAGAAATGCATAATGATCACCAAGGCTGTGACTGATTCACCAGTCCATAGGGAAGAAACACCAATCTGTGATACTTCTAGAATGATGTTCCTTGGTCATGCTCTAATAATGTCCAACCCAGACCTCCTAATGAGATAGAGAAGACCCTCTAATGAGATTAAAAGTAAGGTACACGAAGGAGACAGGTAAATCTACAGGTACTGGGTTGACCAATGCTGGTACTCTAACTTCCCTAGTAGGCCAATGTTTATTTTCACACAAAGTTGAAGACAAGGTTGACACATCCTTTGAGATAATTCCTAAATATTTGGCCTCAAATGTCTTTAATGTTAATAGGGTGTGTTATTCAAATCTACTTTCCAATGCTGGCTGGTTATGGTTATCCTGTCTTTTCTCCCAGCAGCCCCAACTTCTAAAATAATATATATTTGAAAACTATCACTACATATTGTATTTTATAGTAACCCAAACCCTTTCCCATGGCATAATTGACCATGAGAAAACAACAATTATTGGCTATAATCTGCAAGATATACAGAATATTCTTATTGGGTGGAACAGAAAGTCTGAAGGACATTAGAAAATTTAATTTCAATGTAAGCTTATTGAAGGAAAGTGCCAATTTCCAAAAACATATAATTGTTAAAGTGCTTGTTATTGGCTCATCTACATTATCACTTTAAGTAAAAAGCTTCTTATCTCCTTTCCAATCAAATCAACTGTTTATTAAACTGTTTGCAATGTTTTAATTTTGATTTCAAAGTAAACATACAAATAATTTAGAAAGAGAATGCATTACAATTATATTCAACATAAGAAGGTAAAAATAATTGAGTTTGTAAATGATAAAAATATAATTCTAAATATAGAAAAACAGTTGTATAGAGTAAGAGCTCAAATGTACATAAATTATTATTTTATATTATAAAACCATATTTTTGTTATCATTGATTGTTATTACAAATGTATAATTGTAACTGTGCTTTAGGGTCCTTTTGTGTTGCTATCTAATTCTTTATTTTTTTTCCTTTTTGATTAATATTTTATTTTCCTTTTAAACATACACAGAAGGACAAATCCACATATAGTAGTCAAGATTATGTATCATACAAAGTTTGTTCATTGAGAACATTTTCAGACTCTTTTTTTTTAATTTCTTTTATAAATTTTCAATTTTTCTCTTTTCCTTACCCTTTCCTCTCCCCTCCCTTCTCTTTTTATTTCCTTTCCCAACCCCAACTTAAGAAACAAATCTAATACAAAAGGGGAGAAAAAAAAAGGAGGGGGGGGGGGCAATTTTGGTGATGGCACCTCTGGAGCGGGATAAAACATCAAAATTAATTTCACTTACAGTAAGGTTGAACCCCTCCACACTACACCTCTTTATCTCTCTAAATTCTTTCTTTATCTCTCTAATTTCTTTCCCCTCTTCTCCTTTTTTCTTTCCCTTCTCTTCCCTTTTTCCTTCCCTTCTTTCTTTCTCTTTTTCCCAAACCGTCACTTTTACTCTAATTATTTTCAGAGCTACAATAATTGTCCCAAATTTTCCATTTTGTTATATTATGTTTTATTAACTCTGCCATATTGAAATCCTTCTCTAATGCTCTGTTCCTTTTAAGTATAATTAAGATCTCATTCCAAGACAGAGTGATTTGTTGTTTCTAATAACAAGCCAACTTCCATTTTGCAATTAAAAGAACTTGCAAAATGAAGGCTTGTGTTGGATAATTCAGTCCAGGCGGCATTATGTGTAAAATGACCATTTGTGGTGATGAAATAATAGTTGTACCTAATATTTGTGATATAAAAGTGAAACAATAGTTTTCACAGACGGTCAAATCTTTTCCCTGTTTGGGAATTGTGATTATTGCGACTTTCAGCATTTCTGCTGGAGCTGATCTTTTACTCTTAATATTCAGATATTTTACTAGCACAAGAGCAAAAATGTTATAGTAATGACTTAGAGATCCATCTGGGCCTGGTGCTTTCTGGACTTTCACATTTAAGATGGACAACTTATTTGCTAGTAATCCCTTTGTTTACATTTTCCAGTTCTTCTTCAGTTATTTTAGGTAGCTTAATTTTATCTAAAAATGTTTTATTTCGTCCGTAGAGAGTTTTATTAATTGATTGCTTTCCTCCATATTGTAAAGTGATTTGTAGTATTTAAAAAAAAGTGTCTCCAATTTCCTCGAGTTTAGTACATTTTTTTCCATCTGGTCAATTTAATCTCTCAATTCTTTTTTGAGGTTCTCTTTGTTTGCCAATAACTTTCCTACTATAGTTCCCAAGGGATTTTTGTGGGAATATCCATATGGCTACGTTCTTAATTTGAAATTGGATCATGAGATGTATATTAAAGTAATTGTATTTGGTGAGATGTTATTCTCTCTTTCCACTATACTTAACTTTACATTTAGTGCTCTCAAAGTTAACCGTCTTTGGCCCCATTAGAATGAGCAAATCGCAGTTACAGGAGCCCGTAATAGAGCACGTAAAAGTTACTGATATTTTATTGGCGTCTTTTAGCTACTCTCATTCCGATTGTGAGTTACAGGCTCAAAAGCTCTGCGGTTGTCAAAATCATAACCCCGTCCTGTCGCCTCCATTGATGTTTCAAAGCCTCAAATGTTACAAGTACTAAAACCGCAAATCGATAGATATTTAATTGTAACAATTCCTGCAATTGCCTTCATGCCAAATGTATCAAAAAATCCTATGTGTACTAGAGAGGACCCGCAAGTGGGTTAAACACCTATCCCTAACACAGAAAAGCAAATAAACACACACTACTGTACTTTAAAATACAGGGAAAGCAATGAAAGACATTATAATAAATTGCACAATAGTCTCAAATCTGCAATAAAAAAAATAAAAATGTATGTTTAATTTCAGTGTTAAATTGATACCGGCAATCAATAGATTAATACATATCATAGAACCCGCATGGACTAGAATAGTAGATTTAGTGATTTTTATAGGTTTCAACATTTCTGGATTTTGAGTCCGATCACAAATCGGACTTCTAAACACCAATTGACTGTTGTATAAACTCCATACTTTTCTGACATTGTGATTATGGTCTCATTTACTATTGGCTGTTTCTAAATTGTAACTTAGGGCTTGCCTAATTGATCATGTTCAGGCCCTTAATTGTTACATATGGAAGCATGGTTTACGTATTGGGGTTGTGAGCATGTACTTGCGGGCTTGAGTCAATTAAATACATCCGTAATTGTATCAAATTTCTAACCTGCAGGCATACGACCTGTATGAAGGTAATTACGGGCTTGGAATTAAACGGAGGCCTTTGTTTTTTCCATTGAGCTGACCGTTCTATTAATAATCCCCTAATATACGATTTGTGCTTATTCCACATTATTATATTAGATTCTACTGAGTTTTCATTTGAATCAAAGAAGCTAATAACTTCTTGTTTAAGTCATTCTCTTTTTTTCAGGGGAATTAAATAAGAAGATATACATTTTCCAGATGTTTATTTCTCTGCTATTTTGTCTATTATTTATTTGCATTTTAATCATACCCTGTTCTGACCACGTTATAGTATTAATATCTCATATGCTTTTAGTAGATACAGGTTGAGATGAGATATTAGACCAAAGTGTTGGGTAAATCTTCGAGATCTGAAATCTCAGTAATTATCGACCTATGGTAAAGCTTAAAAAATAAACTAAAAAATATTTTTTTAGCTTTATGCGTTTCCAAGTTCTCTGGTGTGTCTGAGAAGAATATTATCAAACAAAGGATGTGGTGTAGCTTATTCTCTGCATAGTTTCTTTCCCTCCCAAGGCAATTTATTTGAATGAAAAGAAGATAAGCCAAGGAGATAAACAGAGTATGATCAGGTCATCTGTTTGTGGTGGTTTTGGGCTTCAACATTTAAGGCCCACGAATCCACAAAATGGTCTTGTCATTTTAAGTCTCAGTTTGTTTGAATGAGTGATGTCCTATGAGAACATATCACTCCTTCTCATTTCCTTAATCATTCCTCACTATTTATTCTAATTTTCTCCCAATTTAATCTAGCCCCATTACCATTTTCCCAATATTACCCCACCCATCCTTCTTCTCCTGATGCTTCTTCTTCCCTTAATCTTTCCTCATTATTGCTTCCCATTTTCTCCCTATTTAATATAACCTCCCATTCCCTTTACCTATACCACCACACCCCATCCTCCATCTCCAGATTCTCTAAAGAATATTAATTTTCTTCATTGTATTTTTTACCCACCTCCTTTCCCCCTCTCTATCCTCTTCCTAGACAAATCATTTAAGTATTTAAGTGATATTTTCTTTTTTTTACTATATTTTAAGTGACACAAATAAAGGTATACTGTATATACTTGAGTATAAGCCGATTTTTTCAGCCCTTTTTTAAGGCTGAAAAGGGCCCCCTCGGCTTATACTCGAGTCACCACCCCTATGTTTCTCTTTCCCCCCGTGGCTCTCTTTCCCCGTGTCTCTGTTCCCCCCCCCCTTGGCTCTCTTTCCCCCCGTGGCTCTCTTCCCCCCCATCATCATCCTCAACCCCCCATCCTCACCCTTAACCCCCTCCTCATCCTAAACCCCCCTCCTCACTTTACCCCTCTAATTACATCCTTCTCTCCCTTTTACCTCACTTACCTTCCAACTGCAGCAGCTCCTCCGCTCCTCTGCGCTCCTTCCGTCTGCGTCGGGACCCGGCATATGCTACTGAGGAGGGGGGTTTAGGATGAGGAGGGGGGTATAGGGTGAGGAGGGGGGTTGAGGATGAGGAGGGGGGTTAAGGATGGAGGGGGTTAAGGGTGGAGGGGGATTGCGTATGGGGGGTTGAGGAGGGGGGGTGAGGATGAGGAGGGGGGTTTAGAGTGAGGATGGGGAAGTGAGGATGAGGAGGGGGGTTGAGGATGGAGGGGGTGTTGAGGATGGGGGGGTGAGGATGAGGAGAGGGGTTGAGGAGGGAGGTTGAGGAGGGGGGTTGAGGATGAGGAGGCGGGTTGAGGATGGGGGATGAGGAGGGGGGTTGAGGATGAGGATGGGGGGTTGAGGATGAGGAGGGGGTTGAGGAGGGGGTATGAGGAGGGAGGTTGAGGATGAGGAGGGGGGTTGAGGAGGGGGGTTGAGGAGGGGCGTTGAGGAGGGAGGTTGAGGATGAGGGAGTTAAGGATAAGGATGGGGGTTGAGGATGGGGGGTTGAGGTTGAGAAGGGGGGTTGAGGAAGGGGTTTGAGGAGGGAGGTTGAGGAGGGGGGTTGAGGAGGGAGGTTGAGGATGAGGAGGGGGGTTGAGGAGGGAGGGTGAGGATGAGGATGTGGGTTTGAGGATGAGGATGGGGGTTTGAGGTTGAGGAGGGAGGATGAGGAGGGGGGTTGAGGAGAGAGGGTGAGGAGGGAGTTTGAGGAGGGTGGTTGAGGATGAGGAGGGGGGTTGAGGAGGGAGGTTGAGGATGAGGAGGGGGGTTGAGAAGGAGGGTTGAGGAGGGGAGTTGAGGAGCGAGGTTGAGGAGGGGGGTTGAGCAGGGGTTTGAGGAGGGGGGTTGAGGAGGGAGGTTGAGGAAGGGGGGTTGAGGATGAGGAGGGGGGTTGAGGATGAGGGGGGGTTGAGGACAGGGGTTGAGGATAAGGAGGGGGATTGAGGAGGGAGGTTGAGGATGAGGAGGGGGGTTAAGGAGGGGCGTTGAGGAGGGAGGTTGAGGATGAGGGAGTTAAGGATAAGGATGGGGGTTTGAGGATGGGGGGTTGAGGTTGAGAAGGGGGGTTGAGGAAGGGGTTTGAGGAGGGAGGTTGAGGAGGGGGGTTGAGGAGGGAGGTTGAGGATGAGGAGGGGGGTTGAGGAGGGAGGGTGAGGATGAGGATGTGGGTTTGAGGATGAGGATGGGGGTTTGAGGTTGAGGAGGGAGGATGAGGAGGGGGGTTGAGGAGAGAGGGTGAGGAGGGAGTTTGAGGAGGGTGGTTGAGGATGAGGAGGGGGGTTGAGGATGAGGAGGGGGGTTGAGAAGGAGGGTTGAGGAGGGGAGTTGAGGAGCGAGGTTGAGGAGGGGGGTTGAGCAGGGGTTTGAGGAGGGGGGTTGAGGAGGGAGGTTGAGGAAGGGGGGTTGAGGATGAGGAGGGGGGTTGAGGATGAGGGGGGGGTTGAGGACAGGGGTTGAGGATAAGGAGGGGGATTGAGGAGGGAGGTTGAGGATGAGGAGGGGGGTTGAGGAGGGGGAGGTTGAGGAGGGAGGTTGAGGAGGGATGTTGAGGAGGGGGGTTGAGGAGGGAGGTTAAGGATGAGGAGGGGGGTTGAGTAGGGAGGGTGAGGATGGGGGTTTGAGGATGAGGATGGGGGTTTGAGGTTGAGGAGGGAGGTTGAGGAGGGGGGGTTGAGGATGGAGGTTAAGGATGAGGAGGGGGGTTGAGTAGGGAGGGTGAGGATGGGGGTTTGAGGATGAGGATGGGGGTTTGAGGTTGAGGAGGGAGGTTGAGGAGGGTGGGTTGAGGATGAGGAGGGGGGTTAAGGAGGGAGGTTGAGGATGAGGAGGGGGGTTGAGGAGGGGGAGGTTGAGGAGGGAGGTTGAGGAGGGATGTTGAGGAGGGGGGTTGAGGAGGGGGGTTGAGGAGGGAGGTTAAGGATGAGGAGGGGGGTTGAGTAAGGAGGGTGAGGATGGGGGTTTGAGGATGAGGATGGGGGTTTGAGGTTGAGGAGGGAGGTTGAGGAGGGGGGGTTGAGGATGAGGAGGGGGGTTAAGGAGGGAGGTTGAGGATGAGGGGGGGGGTGAGGACAGGGGTTGAGGATAAGGAGGGGGATTGAGGAGGGAGGTTGAGGATGAGGAGGGGGGTTGAGGAGGGGGGATGAGGAGGGAGGTTGAGGAGGGGGGTTGAGGAGGGAGGTTGAGGATAAGGATGGGGGTTTGAGGATGAGGATGGGGGTTTGAGGTTGAGGAGGGAGGTTGAGGAGGGGGGTTGAGGATGAGGAGGCGGGTTGAGGATGAGGATGGGGGATGAGGAGGGGGGGTTGAGGATGAGGATGGGGGGTTGAGGATGAGGAGGGGGTTGAGGAGGGGGTATGAGGAGGGAGGTTGAGGATGAGGAGGGTGGTTGGGTAGGGGCGTTGAGGAGGGAGGTTGAGGATGAGGGAGTTAAGGATAAGGATGGGGGGGTTGAGGATGGGGGGTTGAGGTTGAGGAGGGGGGTTGAGGAAGGGGTATGAGGAGGGAGGTTGAGGAGGGAGGTTGAGGATGAGGAGGGGGGTTGAGGAGGGAGGGTGAGGATGAGGATGGGGGTTTGAGGATGAGGATGGGGGTTTGAGGTTGAGGAGGGAGGATGAGGGGGGTTGAGGAGGGGGGTTGAGGAGAGAGGGTGAGGAGGGAGTTTGAGGAGGGTGGTTGAGGAGTAGGAGGGGGTTGAGAAGGGAGGTTGAGGATGAGGAGGGGGTTGAGAAGGAGGGTTGAGGAGGGAGGTTGAGGAGGGAGGTTGAGGAGGGGGGTTGAGGAGGGGGGTTGAGGAGAGAGGTTGAGGAGGGAGGTTGAGGAAGGGGGATTGAGGATGAGGAGGGGGGTTGAGGAGGGAGGTTGAGGATGAGGGGGGGTTGAGGACAGGGGTTAAGGATAAGGAGGGGGATTGAGGAGGGAGGTTGAGGATGAGAAGGGGGGTTGAGGAGGGAGGTTGAGGAGGGAGGTTGAGGAGGGAGGTTGAGGAGGGATGTTGAGGAGGGGGGTTTAGGAGGAGAAGGGGGGTTGAGGAGGGGGGATGAGGAGGGGGGTTGAGGAGGGAGGTTGAGGAGGGAGGTTGAGGATGAGGAGGGGGGTTGAGTAGGGAGGGTGAGGATGAGGATGGGGGTTTGAGGATGGGGGTTTGAGGTTGAGGAGGGAGGTTGAGGAGGGGGGGTTGAGGATGAGGAGGGGGGTTAAGGAGGGAGGTTGAGGATGAGGGGGGGGTTGAGGACAGGGGTTGAGGATAAGGAGGGGGATTGAGGAGGGAGGTTGAGGATGAGGAGGGGGGATGAGGAGGGAGGTTGAGGAGGGAGGTTGAGGATGAGGATGGGGGTTTGAGGATGAGGATGGGGGTTTGAGGTTGAGGAGGGAGGATGAGGAGAGCGGATGAGGTTTGAGGATGAGGATGGGGGGTTTGAGGTTGAGGAGGGGGTTGAGGAGAGCGGTTGAGGAGGGAGGTTGAGGAGCGGGGGTTGAGGGTGAGGAGGGGGGTTGAGGAGGGAGGTTGAGGATGAGGGGGCGTTGAGGACAGGGGTTGAGGATAAGGAGGGGGATTGAGGAGGGAGGTTGAGGATGAGGAGGGTTGTTGAGGAGGGGGAATGAGGAGGGGGAAGGAAAGAGACACAGGGAAGGGAGAGGGAGGGAAAGAGACACAGGGAACGGAGAGGGGGAAGAGACACAGGAGAGGGAGAGGAGGGGAAGAGACACAGGGGAGGGAGAGGAGATGAAGAGACACAGGGGAGGGAGAGGGGGGGAGAGACACAGGGGAGGGGAGAGGGAGGAAGAGACACAGGGGAGAGAGTGGGGGGACACAAGAAAGGGGCACAGAGGGCACACAAGAGGGGGACACAGAGGGCACCCTCGGCTTATACTCGAGTCACTAAGTTTTACCAGTATTTTGTGGTAAAATAGGTGCCTCGGCTTATACTCGGGTCGGCTTATACTCAAGTATATAGGGTAATTCCATCTAGACTTCACAAGTTCTTTATAGGACTATAACATTGTAACTCCTGTTATCTCCAATAAACAAATTCCTTCAGGGATTGAATTTCAAAACATGTTTTATTTTCAGATGAAAAATTTCTTTCCTAATTAGTTATCAAATATAATAGTTGTCAAACTACTAATCGTCGTCACGCTTTGCAAGCTCGCAAAGCGAGGGACGCATTTGCGGAAGGTGGAGTCTTTAAGGCGCATGACTTTGGAACAACACAACACTGTATAATCCTTAACTCGCAGCACAACTTAGCGGCGAAGATGTGCAAACCAAAAACCAGTAAAAACACACTAAATACACTCGAAAAAAATACAAACACATCACAGATAGCATGGGGCAACAGCCAGGACATCTGTCAGTGAGCTGGAACGCAAATTTAACTCGATTTAGACGATTTGCGCCATTTGAAAATCACCTAAGCGAGAAAAAAAATGGGCGCCGAAGAAAATGAAAACAAGGCGACATCACTGTGAAGCGTGCAAAACAGAGCCGGACACGTAGCACTTTGACAAGCACGTACAAGGTAGTAGAACGGACTTACTAAAGACGCAAAATTGGTTACTAAAGACGTAAAATCGGCTGAGACGCGCAAACAAAAAAACAGTAGAAAATCACTAAATACACCAGAAAAAATACAAACACATCACAAACAGCATGGGGCAACAGCCAGGGCGTCTATCAGTGAGCTGGAACGCAAATTTAACTTGATTTAGATGATTTTCGCCACTTGAAAATCGCCTAAGCGAGGAAAAAAATGGGCGCCGAAAAAAATGAAAACAAGGCTACATCATTGTCAAGCGCGCAAAACAGACTCGTAGCACTTTCACAAGCACGTACGAGGTAGTACAACAGACTGTTACTAAAGACGGAAAATCCTTCCGATGTGCGTAACATACATTATAGCCCCCATTTTAACACAATCTACACAATAACACGTCTGAAATGGCGGCTTTCCCGTCTAAACTAACGGCTCTGACTCGCTCAAGCAGCCTATATATAGGGCACACTTGCCACACTGCTGACACTTTCTCCTCAGGTGATGACAGTCTGACTGGACATTTTCTGCTGCTGGAAAATCCAAAGAGATTGTTAGCTCTTCAGGATATTGATTGCTGGATATTTATTACTGATAGGTAAAGTATATTAATGAATTTATTATTAATTAATTAAAAAAAAATTATAAAGAAAAAAAAAATACATTCCTACATTTTGCAATACCTGTACTTAAGCAACCATTTCAAATATTGATTAATTGATTAATTAATTTTTAATGGACATTAATTCATAATAAGTAATTATTTAAAAAAAAAATAGACAATTGTCACTACCTTTACTTTATTATTACATTATTGATTACCTATTTATAGTACATTTACTAATTCATTAATTAGTAATGTACATTAATTAAATAATAATTAAATGTTAATAATAATAACGTTTATTAAAAAAAATATATATATTTCTCACTGGACTTATATTTTGGCCTTGATGCTCAACTTAGCAAGATTTCTCTTCAATTACTATCACATATAATAGTTGTCAAACTGCGATACTTCCTCACACTTTTCGACAAATCGCAGTTTGACAACTATGATTGATACAACCTCACCGGCTGGGTCTCCATCTCTACCAGCCTCCTCCATCACTGCAAGAACATGGCCATGTGCCAGATCTCAGCAGGGACGCGATCGGGAGCCACCGCTGGGGTGCTGTATGTGTGATCACTACACAGTCTCTCTCTCCTATTCACTCCCCCTCTCTCAGCACCCCTCCCCCTCTCAGCACTCTCTCTCTCTCTCCTCAGCACTCTCTTTCCCCTTTAGTCAGCTCCCGTACAGGTCTGTCTCTCGGCACCAGCGCTGCTCCCTGAGGTGCCAGTGATGTCTGTGCTCAGGGCTCTGTGTGTAATTTGCAAGAAATGTGTTTACAAACCAATTTTTCATTTTACGGATTACGGATGAATAAATTTCGTCAAATAGCTTTTTCAGATTGATGTAAAATAACGAATTCAGATGAACTAACACGTTTCGCCAATTTGCCGTTTCAGATTGATGTAAAATAACGCATTTAGGCTGAGCAGTTGAGGCATGCAGTGATCGCTGTTGGCGGCCCATAGGGCCGTAACTGCGAGCCTCGCAAAGTGAGGTGACATGCAGGACTTAGGGTGCAAAGCGAGGCGAGCAGTTGAGGCACACAGCAGACTCCCATTGTGTGACAAACAGCATTTCCACACTTTTTTATTGCCCCATCATTTTTGACGGGCAAGTCGCTAGTATTAAGAACTTTGTTCTTCTATAATTTCATTGAATTTTCCTTGTTAGATACAAAATGGAGGTGTAGAGCGATAAGTTTGATTTTAATGGAATACCAGAACTAACCTATTCGAACTTAGATTATGATCACTTTTCAGTAGACATTGGCATTCCTCTGGACCTTAACCTTTAGATCCCAAATGCATGAAAGAGAGAGGGAGAGAGAGATACAGGGAGAGAGAGATACAGGGAGAGAGAGAGAGGAAGGTGGGGAGAGAGTGAGGGAGAGAGAGGGGGAGAGAGAGAGAGAGTGAGAGAGGGGCAAAGAGAGATTAGGGAGAGAGAGAGAGAGACTGAAGGAGAGAGTGAGGGAGAGAGTTAAGAGAGGGAGAGAGAGGGACAGGGAGAGATTGGGGGAGATAGAGGAGGAGAGAGAAAGGGAGAGAGGGAGGTAGGGAGAGAAAGGGAGGGAGAGAGATAAAGAAAGAGACAGAGGGAAAGTGAGAGACAGAGAGGAAGAGAAAGGGAGGGAGAGAGAGAAAGAGACAGAGAGGGGGAGAGAGAGAGGGTGGGAGTGATGACTTCTTGTATGACACATACATATCAGGGCGGCCATATTGTAACATATTGTGACCCTGGTGACTGCAGGGGGGCATTAGTAGTTACTGTAGTAACTAAACTCTACTTATTGTCTGACACAGAACTAATATAAATAAATCACATATATCTATAATATATCTATACTATAGGCTCTTATCTACACCGGCCTTTTGCTTTGGATGATTCTCAGCAACTGCTAGTAATTATACCGTCCCGATTCTATGTGTAAATTTAATGAAGAAACCTTTATACAAATGTCTATATTATTTTTTAACTCCACCACTTAGAAAGCAATTGCACATTTAGATGTTTTTTGCACAATACTTAGACATGGCATAGGATATGTTATTTTAGTGGGTAGATTTATTGAATATTTTCATGCTTGAATAATTATAAATGAAGTCATCAAAAACTTATTAATGAATACTCATATATGGAGGTAATCCTCTTTAATATACTAATTCTGTAATTCTGGGCTTACGTAATAGTAAGGAGTGACTCAGATCTACAGGTAGGATTTGTCTAGCTGACCTTTGACCTAAGCATCAGTGACTTGGTCCGTACACTACCTCTTAAAACATTCCGACTGACACCCTTAATAATTAATGACAAAAACACTTGTTTGGGTATTAAACAGGTCACAGCTTCATTAACATGATATAAAACAGAGGAAGCTGTACACCCACCAAGGAAAAGAGCTCCACCCCACCCCAGAGGCCCAATTGAATATCATGTCCAAGAAGCCTCTGGGACCAACCAAACCAGATACCATCAATCTACTGAGCTCCAACCTAGGGTGAAACAGCACCCCCGCCATCCGCAAGCCCACTGGGCTCAGCACCACCAAAACACAGCATGGCCTGAATAATAATCTCCTTTAATGTGCAATTAAAGAGGGAAAGGCCAACTTCATTAAGGTGAACTCTGTCACACGAATAATATGAAATAGCATCTTCAATTTCCAGGTACTTGTGCCTGATAGAAAAAAAAAACAACTTCCTTATAAACTATGCCATGATTGTATTAAGTCTACGCCTGGCCATATCTACATTTTTGGGATCTAGCGCCCCCCTCCACTTTATCCTCGGAGTTACGTAGGACCATATAACTATCAGGCCAGGAAAAAGCTGATATAAATGTAGAACATCCATTTTCATTACTCAAACTAATTCCTTCAAGGGGGTAACCCCTAAACAATTTCCCCCAGCATGTAACACTAATATCTCAGGGGGAGGGAAGGACCATGCATGACTAACCACCAACACCAGAACTTGCTCCCATTTTAAACCCCTAACTCCAAAGCATTTAAACAGAACCGCTTCCATAGGGAAACCCAGCTGTCAATCTCCATCTTTAATCACAGGCAAACCTCTAGCCCAATTTGTATAAGAGTGCCCCACAATCCACACTTGCAAAGGCAAACCTGGAAAACATCATACATCCCTTCAGTAATTGTGAAGAAAATATTTTAATACTATTTTTCAACCATTACAGTAGATACAACAATTACAGGCGGCAACCGGGCCGGGCAGTACTCCATACCCGGTTAGTTCCCCAAATCCCACCACTGTTAAGGGAAAAACGTTGGTTCTGTATCAGCCGCCAATGCTAATGGTCTAAACATATAATTAAAATGCCATAATGCATCAGCTAAGACGTTCTTCGTCCCTGGTATTTGAGAAGACCTAACTAATATGTTAAACTGTAAACATTTTAAAACCAACTGACATAGCACGGGAGGTGAAGAAGCCGTCATAGAGTTAACGGCCTGTACTACACTCAAATTATCACAATGGAACCAAACATGTCTATTCCTAAGACTCTCTCCCCACAACAGGATGCCACCATTATAGGAAACAGCTCCAGGAAAGTGAGATTCCTGGTCATACCATTTGATTCCCACCCGTCTGGCCATGCCTCCGCGCACCACCTACCTCTAAAATAAACCCGGAAACCTGAAGCACCTGCCACATCCATATATGACAGTATCATCGTGGATCCATTAAAATGCTTAAGAAACATGAACCCTAGGCTTAGATCTACCCTGAGTTCCACTGTTACTCTTATGTGGTGATGTGGCTTTGTAAAATCCGCCGTGGCCAAAGACAAACATCTAGAAAATATCCTGCCCATTGGAATAATCCTGCACGCTAAATTCCGTTTGCATAACAATGACTGCATTACCTTCAATGTGACCTTTTTTGCCGCCTTAACACATTCCTTTGTAAATCCTCCATTTCTTTTGACTGGCAGTCTACATTCAAATGCCACTGAATCAATTTGAATCCCTAGAAAACTTAAAGAAGTGCAAGGGTTTTCCAACTTCTCTTCTGCTATAGGAATACCAAATTCCTGTGCCATACCATGAAACGTTATCAGTAATGTATGGCAAACTGATGTACCCACAAATAGAAAATCACCTAGATAATGAGCAACCAAATATAATCCTGCCTGCTTTGTCACTACCCAATGTAAAAAAGTACTACATTTAAAAAAAAAAAAAAAAAAAGGAAATAGAGCACCCCATAGGCAAACATAAAATCCACCAAGTACATTCCCAAAATGTAACATCCTAGTAAATATAGTAGATAATAAGAGTCTGGGTACACTGGCAGCAACTTAAAGGCTGATTTGATGTCCACCTTGGCTAGCAACACTCCATTGCCTGCCTTACCTACTAACTTTAATGCTTGTTTAAATGATGTGTAAGTAACAGATGATAGGTCCCTATCTATCTCATAAATTACTGAGGACCCATTAGGGTAGGAATAGTGGTGTACGAGCTTGAAAGCACCTTCCTCCTTCTTTCTACCTTACTGTTTTAACCAACCCACCATCTATTTTAACTACACTGGGCTCATCCCCTTTTATAGTCACCTCTCCCAGTTTCTGAAGCTTCCCTTTCCTGAAACATCAAAAAGAGGGTATGCATTTCCACACTCATTGAATAAGAACCCCCCCCCCCCCCCTTTTTTTCCCTGTGCCAGTAGTCAATTGCTTCTGCCCTATCCCTGAGGTTGGACACAGCGGGGTCTCTATTTTTAACCAAGCTCCCATATCCCTGTCATCCCACTGCATATCTGGCCTGACTGCAATGTTTTGCCTAAACTTCTCATCATATGCCCACCAAGCTAATCCGCCATATGTCCGATGTAACCTTTCTATCTCGTCCAAATAGCAGAATAAGGACGAGTGATATTCAGGGTTCCTCTCTCCCACTATACTAGCAAATATGACATATGCTTGTAACCAATTGCTAAAAGGTTTTGGAATCTTTTTATATCTCATTCTACACTCCTCCTCCTCTTTCTTTGAATCTTCTTTCTTCTCATCATGCTTAATTTTTAAGTTATCCAAAGGGATCAGCGAGAATATATATATGAGCTCCCTTTTTTAAATGTTTTCTTTGAACTCTTTGGCTACATGCTCCCCTATTGGCCCAATCAAGCACATTGCCGACTTCTTTAATGGCGTATCTGCTACCTTAATCACTCCCTTCCCATCCCCTGCTTTAGCACTAACTTTACCTGCTCCAGTCCCCTCTTCTGTAGTCGCTACCTCCACCTCTGGCACAGCAACACCTTGTACTATTGGAATATTGGCCTGTACATTCTGCCCCACCCCCCAACTGCTCCATGTCCCACCCATGCCACCCCGGGGCCAATACTATGAGATTTATAAAATCTAGCTAACAAACCCTTCAAACCATCAACAAAACACTGAACCGTAACCTTATCTGAAGTTTCAGTGTTACCTGCCTCCTGTCTGTGGATGACAAGGGGGCTGTCAGTCCTGATGCTGCAAGTTCCCCACTCCTGTCTCTACTACTGCCCCTTCCCTGCCTAACAGGTGGGCTTTGATTGGTCCTGGTAGCCGTCTGTTCTGATCTCTCCGACCTTGAATGTTGTACCCTCCTTTCTTCCCTCGAGGGCAGTCCTCTCTCTCGATAACTGTCCTGCCTGTAACTATAGTAATTTCCATCTAATCTCCTTCCGCCTCTTCTATGATCACCATGATCAGTAGAATGAGCTGGAGAACCGCTGTCCGAACGTGGGCTCCTTCTAGGTGACACATGATATCTGCCCCTGCGGTGTGATGAGGCAGACAGCCTATTCCTGCTTCCTCTTGCCGGTGACCTCCAGGAAGAATAATAACAAGAATCCTTGTGCCTTTCGTCCTTACCCCTTCTATGAGTAACATCCAATGGCGTAACTCCCGATCTCCTGTGCTCAGGTGTCATGGATCCGTCTTCTGCTTGCCTCCATTCTTCATGAATCCTCAAGGTCATGAAATGTAGAAATAGGACAGGGCACAGTAGACAAATCACTACTCAGATTCTCACAGCTCCCTCTCTGATCTTCCTCCATGTTCCCTCTCTTCCTAACTTGCTCACGGCAGCTCTCTCCATCCTCCTCAAGATTGTGGCCCTCATGCTCTAAAACTCCTAGTGCCTCCTGTACTTGCTGTAGCTGATGTTGCTGCTGCATTCTCCAGTCATTTCTGCTTCCCCCTGTGCCCTGGCCTCCACTCACAGCAACTTCCCCTAATGACATCCTCCTCACTGCCTCCTGGTAAATCCTTCCTCCTTCTCTCCCCTTGCTGCTCCCTCTGCTCATGTTGGTTGGCCCCAACTCACCCTGCCTGCGTACTTCAGACCTCTCAGTTGTTGCCATCCTATCTCCCCGGCTCTCTGGCTCCGTTGTTCCCGCTCAGGGAGCGTCCACGAGACCAGGTGTTCCCCTCTTCTTCACAGACTGCTTACCATGCGTTGCCCCACTTGCCACATGATTCCTGGGTGTACTTGGCACTGGGCTAAGCTCCTCATGTGGCCTTGATCTCCTTCTTGGGTGACCACCTTGCTGCTCAATTTGCCCAGCAACTGCCTCTCCAGCCTGGTCCTGTTCATCTTCTTGTGCATTAGCTTGCCTTATGGTGTCCAACAATGTATTGAGCCAATCCTGGTCATTTATAGCCACTTGGGCCCTTACCTGGGCAACAAAGGAATTCATTATTGGAGAAGCCATCCTGATAACTGCTTTTCTACTGGTTCCAACTGACTGGGTGAAAAAAGTGCAGGAAAACACTCCCCTATATCACCTCCTCTCCCCCGCCCCTTGGCCATATCCACCAATCCCTACCCTGCATTGAGCCCGGTCAAATGCCCCTCCACCTATGCTGTCTCCATTGCACCCTTTCAAGCCCAACAAAGAAAATATTGTAACATACAAAACAATCCATATTAAGGATCTGAATTTTAAATTCAATGTCCAAAATTATTTATTGCCCAGCTTTTTCATATCTGTTTTTGTTTATAAGGCCATTGTAGGCTCAGGTTCACATATTCATATCTATAATGGCCAAGTTCGTGGAGTTTAAAATATACAATGTTTAAAAGATTAACTATTAATTTAAATTATTCTGCAGTGTGAGCATGCTGTTTTATTTGCATCTTATAGCACACAGCATGTCACTAGAAGTCGGAGGGTCCTCAGGTCACAAATGCAGTGTTGCAGGTCATAGGTAAGCAAGATGGCAGCCTGCAGGGAGAAAGGGATGGATACAGACACTGAGAAACTGTTACTCTGTGGATTTCTTACAAGTAAGTGAACTTTACATTTGATATGAAAATCGAATTTAGAAAAACTTAATTTGCTAATTAAACTTAGTTAAATAAGGTATATGGAAACAAAACACTCAGTGTCCCTTTAAGTAGACAGGTGCTGAGGTGTTTATTTTCTTTTAATGTGCACTTTTCCTTTAATCTTAGACTGTCTGAATGGTTGGTCTCTGGATAATCACCTCCCCAAGACACAAGCTCTAGATGAGAAATCTAGGTATGTTATACCTCTAGGGGCCCATAAGAAATCTTATAAAACCTCTACAGTGATCGGTGATGTAAAGTCACTGGATGACTGTACTGGCCCCAGGTGAGGACAATCATTACTGAGCACTATAGATGGGCTATAACTTACACTTCATGTTTAGCTCTTTTGTACAGGTTGAAAGTATCTCTTTAGAAAAACTCCACATGTTTGAGAAGCATGTAACATACCAACAACATGTAGGAATCATGCAAGACGGGAACATGATATCATCTATTCCTAAAACCTTAGCTTAATCAAACCTCATGCTTATCCCTGGCATGCTTGAATTCCTTAACTATGTTTTTTTCTTCCTCTTCCACTGGAAATCTGTTACATTTATTTATTACCCTTTCTGTAAAGCAGTACTTATCACATTACACCGAAATCTTCTATCGTCCAGATTCAATTATTTTGCATTCCTCCTTTTCTTGAAGATAATTTATATAATCATGTGATATATTTGAAGGTTTTTATTGTATCTCACCTCTTACTAAAGTCTTCTAAGCCAGTGGTTCTCCACATCTGGTTTTAGTTCCTGAAATGTTATCTGTCAGGATGAGGAGAGCCAAACACTTTAAACATAGCACTTCCATTACCTGCAGCTCTAGATAGCGTAATAGTTTAGAAAAATGTAACCTATTCATTCAGGTACAAAACTAAATGAAAACTGAATGAGTAACATGTATTATCACATAAGCAGTCTAATGGAACAGCCCATTCCACAGAGCAAAAACATGAGTTGGTCTAATCCATACACAATAAAGTCATGGAGTCTCCTTATAAGTTCTCTCTTTTAGACCCTGCACTATTTTAGTTGCCGTCTTTTGAATTGTCTCTAATTTATTAATATCCTTTTGGACTAGACAAAATATCTAGGTGATATCTGATCAGAGGTCTATAGAGTGACCTTTGTCCTCTACTAATTTATCTTACAACCAAGTATCCTACTTGCTTTTCCAAGAGCTTTGTTTCCTATTTTAAAATCACCTTAAATAATAATTTTTGCTATTCAAAAGCCAATAATGAAAAAATTGGTAATTTCAGTCTTTTTTCTTATTGATGTAAATCTTTATGTATTTATATGTGTATAAAGCAGTACATCCTTATCTTATGATATGGTGGATTACATTTTTCTGTATATAGTAAAGCACAGAGCATCTTAAGCTAATCAGATGTAATTTTGATTCAACTATGCTTAATTTTTTATGTGTTTCACACCTTCTCTAACATGAGTAAAAATACATTTCTAGAAGTATAAAGTGTAAGTTATGCTAACAACGTTAATTAAAATGGAAACTCATATTAGAAATCCAAACCTATGAATATGATTTGGGCAATAATAAGTTAAATGTGTTGCAAAGTAAGATAACAATGTCTACTAACTTTTTTTAGGTTGATTTAGCTAAAAATGGCAGTGGAAGATTAATATTGGCCAAGGTATACAAAGAGGTAGATTGGCTTATGCTCCAAGGCCATGAATGAGTGAGATTTGAAGATAAACCATAGTACCCTTTGGTAAGTTAATTCTATTGTTTTGAAGATATCCGCAGTTAACAATTAAAATTACATTTTGTTTTCTAGAATGTTATATAGTGCCAGTAGTACAGTATTATACAGTGTCAAATGTAGCATTAAAGCTAAAATAATCCCATCCCAGACATATCTCAATATTGTCTGCTTGCTTATAGACTGAATGCTTGTGGGTTGAGTTATGTCAAGGAATATAAGTGGAGGTTGGGTCACTTAGAGTACATCTTTATTTAGTTTGTACAACAAGAAAACAGTGGAATGAAGATATATGAGATATATAAGAACCAGCAGACCCAAATAATCTGCCAATACTATCAAAATAAAAAGCTTTAGTTTAATAAATCTTCAGGATAGACTTAGATATCTAGACATACATAAACCTTTAGTTCCATTATATTTATATATTCGTCATTAGATGTTTGGGTCCTAAGGCATCGTTATGTATATTACAGCATTATTGTAGATACCCCATACTTGACTTATCTTTCAGTTTTTAAAAAAAAAATACGATTTGTTTTACTTTTTTTTATATTGTAGAATACTGTATATATTTTACAGTAAATAGCAAAAAAAGTAATCTGTTTCTTCCATTAGTAATATAATTAATACAATTCTTACAACAAAATTCAGTCCTGATGAGGCACATCACTAATAAAACTAACCAACCACTCTCATTTTTAATTCACACCCCCTTACACCTGAAGACATGGACCAGAAGAACCTGACCCTTTTGAGTTACTTTGTCATTCAAGGGATATCAGACATCCCGGAGCTACAGACTCCAATTTTCCTTCTGGTTCTACTTATTTATCTTATCGTTCTTGGTGGTAACATGGCTATTCTTTTACTCATCTGCCTGGATCCTCACCTACACACTCCCATGTACTTCTTCTTGGGGAACTTGTCCCTCCTTGATATATCATCTACCACCGTCACTCTACGATCTACCCTTGTGACATTTATAACTGGGGATAACACAGTGTCTTTTCTTGGTTGCATGTCACAGCTGTTTATATTTGCATGCTTGGTGGTCAGTGAACTATTCCTACTTACAGCAATGAGCTATGATCGCTATGTGGCCATCTGTAACCCATTACATTATCCAATGATCATGAGATATAGAGTCTGTGTTCTGTTGGTTGTTGTCTGTTGCTTGGTCTCATTGGTTGATTTCACACCTTATATTGTAATATTGGCACAATGTTCCTGCTATGTATCCAACATAATCAACCATTTTTTCTGTGACCTAGTACCAGTTATGAAGCTCTCTTGTTGTGACATCTCGGTTTTAGAGATACTGATCCTCACAGAAGGAACGCTCTTTACACTTCTCACTCCTTGTTCTCTAACATTCACCTCTTATGTTTTCATTATTGGCACCATCCTGAAGATCCGTTCCAGCACTGGGAGGAGTAAAGCCTTCTACACGTGTTCCTCACACCTCACGGTCGTCCTTCTTCTATATCTGACTCTCTTCTGCCAATACATGAGACCAATCTCTACAGACAGCTTGGAGTCCAACAAACTTTTCTCTCTCTTTAACACGGCTATTGTCCCATTGCTAAACCCTCTGATTTATAGCTTGAAAAATAAAGATGTAAAGTCGGCACTGAGGAGACAACTGAAATTATTCAAAAACATGTTTTAAAGCAGCATGGTAGGGAAGAGTATATAATACTAAACTAATTACCTTTTTCGGTCTTGTCCATTCCAATGTTCCAACATAACTTTATGAGTCATATTTGTCTGCCAATGAGGTCTACAGGGTATGTGATTTTGTTGTTATTACTATATTTGATGTTCAAAAGATAAAATGTAATATAACCAATAAAATGTAAAAAATAAAAATGTTCCTTCTTTTTAAAACATAGACTATCATTTAAATGTTAAAACAATATTGACCCTCTAAGCAGGTGGATACCAGATATGTACAGATTTACATATATTTCTGAAAAACAAAGGACAAAAACTGATAAGAGCACAAAGAGATTATTATTACTTGCGTTATCTAACAATCACACGGTCAGCGTAACAGGTAATATTACGCTTTAGGAATATAATCATATAACTAGTACATCGATTTGTTTATTATGTAAAGGATTCTCTTTGTCCCAGCAGATATTTATACAGTATATAAAGATTTTGGAAAGGTCATTTGAATAATTACTTTACTTATAGTCTGCAATGGTAAAGAAAATACAGAAGCATTTTAATGGAGGGTCTCGTCTAAAATCAACTATAGATTCCCTTTCAGCCATAAGTTTATGGAGGCAGATTAATTATCTTTGAGTGATCTGATTGAACATAGTAATCCAGATAAGTGACTGTTAGATGATTTAAGGTTTTTATAGGAAAATTCAGCCGATTCAATCTGATAACACTATCCAGACAAGCCTCTGTATTATCTTTCATGACCAACTTGCCATCCAAACCCAAGAATGTCTTCTCTACTTTTAACTAATTTCCCCCTGTTCTTATATATTCCCTCAACAACTAACATAAAACTCTAAGCTTTTGTTGGCCACTTTAAAAATAAAATAAACACTATCCAATAAAAGATAACGCAACGCAACCCTTTCCAATCTAATTTTTTTGTGTACTAATTAAACCATCTCCTGCTCTTATTTGTGCTTCTGAAACCTAGGCCCCTATTCAATTGAGCAGATTGTAGTTACGGGAGTTCGGAAAAGAGCCCGTAAACTAATTTGCTATTCAATTGGCGTCTTTTTGCTACCCGCAACTGATTTACGGGGTGTAATTGCTAAAATCATAAATACGACCCAGCAAAGCCTTTGATCTTTCCACAGGAATTACAATCGTTAAAATCACAAAATCGCTATTCAATTGCTACAATTCCTCAAGTCCGCAAATGTTTTCACATCAAAAATGGCAAATGTAGAAGAAAATCCTACGCGTACCAGATAGGACTCACTAGGGGGTTAAGCACTGTAAATGCAAATAAAAGATCAATACGGCACTTTAAAATATGGGGAAAGTGATGACAGACATTAGAATTAATTGTACAACAGTCCCAAGCTCACAAATGTGCAATAAAAAAGTATTTGTTTTTATGTTTAATTATGGTGTCATATTGATCTCAAGAATCAAGGAGTTAATACATATCAGGCCTCCCACATGGACTAGAACAGTATCGTCATTCATTTTTATTATTTTGTACATTGCCGGATAACGAGTCTGATCGCATATCGGACCTCTAAACGCTAATTGATTGATGTGTAACCTCCATGTTTTACTGAAGTCTCATTTACTATTGGCTGATTTTTACATCGGGAGTTACAGGCTTGTGTAATTGATCATGATCATGCTCTGAGCTGCTACTTACGGGTTCATGGTTTACGGTTTAGTCTTTCTGACAGGTAGTTGCAGGCTTTTTGAATTGAATCGCTCCGTAACTGTTGCAAATTTCAAGCCTGTAGACTTACGGCAGGTATAAAGGTAACTGCAATTGAACAGGGGCCCTAGTGTTTCACAACCACCAAAAACAGCAATTCAGAAGATGATATTTAATGTTCCAATCTCTCCACACATCTCTTGCCCCATGCATTTCCTTAGCTTCTAAATTGATAGAACATTTGATCAACAATCACTTAACAAGATTCAACTTTCTTCTCTTCTCAATCCATCAATCTACAATTATCCTACCAGCCTCAAAACCCCTTTAATGCAGTAACAGTCTAGATACTAACGCACATGACAACTTCTCCTTCCTTTTGGTCAGTTTACTCCACTCATTTTATCTTAGGGATAATACACTGAGTTGCTTAGTTCCTACCGCTAACCGTTCCTTTAATATCTACTGTGGTAAGTTTACCGAGTCACAAACCCTTGTGGCTGGGGTACCGGAAATGCTCAGTAATGTTCCCCTTGGTATTCTCAATTTATATTCTCCCCTTTAATATATATAATCTTTTTTTGGTAAACAATCATAATTATGCTGGTGAAATATGAGATATCTTGAAGATGTATATAATTTAATCTTCTTTCTTGTTCTTCTCAATTATCTCCTCACTCTTGGTGGTAAACTGACCCTTCTTCTATTTTTTTATTATTTCTTATTTACTCATTTCCATGGCTAAATGTACTTATTCCTATGAAACTATCTCACATTACATATCCCTACCCGCTCTTCCATAACATTGTATCATGAGATAACAGCTTTTTTTTCTTTGCTTGCATTACACAGTTGTTTATATTTGTATACTTGACTGGTGCAGAGAAGTTTCTTCTGGTGACCATGAGTTATGATCTGTGAGGAATTGACTCTGCTGAGATTCGAACCCTGGTCTGCATGCTTGCTAAACCTTTTCCCTACCTGTACACCAGCCTGCCTCTTGCAGATTTGCCTGAGACCTGATACCTTGACTCTAAAAGCAATGAAATTTTAACAGATATTTAAGTTTCCAAAAAAAACTCTCCTTCTTTAACATGATTGTTATCCGTTTTATAAACACAGTGATTTAGGGTTTTAAAAATACAGATTGAAACTACAGCTAATATGAAATATAATATGAAAATTAACATTTAAAAGGTGACCAAATGTGTTTTGTCAGTTAAAGGGTGGTAAAAGCATGTGTAAAAGTTGTTTATCTTTTAATAATTGATCACAACTTTACTTTGGTATTGTTATTTTTAGTTGTATGGATCGAAACAGTGGTGGAACTAGTGAGTGGAGGGTCCTGGTGCCAAAAATGATTTTAGGCCCAAATGTTTTTTGTGTTTTTGCCTTGGCCCCCCCTTACTCTTGGGTCCTTGTCCAGTGCCAACTAATTATTTATTATAGTATATTTATGTATATTACATATATATACATATATATATATATATTTATATATATTCTTTTTTTTCTTAAAAAAATGTCCCTGGGGGCCTCACCACCCTAGTCACCATCTTGGCCTGACCACCCCAGCCCCTCCTGGGCCTCCTTGGTCTCACCAGTTGAAACACTTGCATGCGTCTCCTGCCGTGTGTTTGTCTCCACTGCAGAGAATACCCGAATTAAGTCATGTGTGTGTAACGTCTTTTGGGATTCCCTGCCCAAAAGTGCATACTTTTGCAAGTGTTTCAACTGGTGAGACCAAGGGAGCCACTGTGGCCCAGGAAGGAATAAAAAAAAGTAATTACAAGAAAAAAATTAAGAATACAGGGGCCACCCCCCAGAGCAGGCCCTAGTGCATTGCACCGGGTTCACCACTGGAAGTTCCGCCACTGGACCCAGAAACACTCCAACAGAAACTGCATAGATATTGTCATATTGATTATATTTTAGCTTTACTGATTTTAATCCGCACTTATTATCACGTGATGTAGTGGTAAAATGAACAATATAATGGTTTGAATCCTACTTCTTTTTTCTTATATTAATATTTAGTTTGAATTATATGAAAGCCCTTGCAAGTCCGATTTTGAACCCACAATATTTTGGCCAACATTTACCATTTGCAGGTTTGAAAGCAAGTGCGTCTTTGGGGAATTGTAGGAAATTAATAGCGGTTTGTGATTTTAGGGACTGTAACTTTTCTGGGCTTGACAGATCCAAGGATTCGCTGGCCCGGAGTTCCGATTTTGACAACCTGTAGGATTTTTCAGCCTATATTTTATAGCTAAAAATGGGCTAATTTAATAGCAGTAACTTGTGTTGGCTCCATTACTGGCTCCTGTAAGTATAATTTGGGGAATTTAATGAGGCTCTTTGATTAGTAAGGTCAGTTAGAGTTTTAATATATGGCATAAATAAACACAGCCACATATTTGGCTCTTTTTGGAACATTTAAGCAGTGATAAAGCCTTTAACAAAGGTAGAAACATTGATAAAGTGCACAGTGTATCATTTTCACAACTGCAAGTCTGTATGTAAAGCGTGTGATAGTGTGGCCCATGTGGACTCATTTTTTAAGTGCTATATATATAGAAAAAACTGAGAGTTCAATGGCTTCATTAAATTGTCCAAATTGTAGTTACTGTAGCCCGTAATTTAGTAGCCCGCAAGAGTTACTGCTATTAAATTATTCCCTTTTAGCTACCCGCCAAATATTTGCAGATTACGGGCTGAAAAGTAACTGCTGTTGCCAAAATCGGAACTCCGACTCAGATAAGCCTTTGAACTTGGGCCTGCAAGCCCGCAAATGAAACACTTGATAAAATCGCAAATCACTATTAAATTGCACTCAAACTCGTAAATGGCAAATGGGCCAAAAATATTACGGGCTCCAAATAGGGCCCGCAAAAGGGTTTACAGACAAGTTCTTAACACGGTAAAAGACAATGCAAACAGACTACTGGACTTTAAAATGTGAGGAAAATGAATGAAAGGCATTATAATTCATTGCACAACAATCCCCAAATAAAAAATGGGCATTAAAAAATATATATTTTATCATGTTGAAATGGTCATGCATATGTCAATATGAAAAGTATTGCTGAAGCATGTATAAAGCAATTAAAGATAAACTAATTGAATAAATTGCAACACAAAAACATGAAACTGCCTGGTAAATTATCCCATTCTCATTCACAGAGGATCTCATGTGGACCCTGAAATGTAAAGAAAATTGCAAATACTCACTCATCACATCTAGATTGGGAAAAAAATAGTTGCCAAATTACACCATGCCATATATCAAGTACCAGGGGAACATACACTACGGAAATCTACTCTAACCCATGAGGAAGGGCCACAAACACACATGGAGGCTGTGCAGAGGCATGTGGATCAACAGCCAACTCACCTCCATCAGGGACAAAGAGGAGAGAGGGAAAGAGAATGAGGTGAGAGATAGAGAGAAGGAGGAAAGGAGAGCATTAGAGAGAGGGCGAGAGAAAGAGTAGGATTTATATGCAGACATATTTTCTTATGTCACTTATGACAGGCAAGCTACTAGTATTATTATATTACTAGTGACATGCCTGTCAAAAATGACAGGGCAATTAAAATTTAAGCTATGGCAATGCTGTTTGACACACACATGCTGTGCAATGCTTTTTGACATGTAAAGCTTTTTCTACTCTGAGGACCTTTGGGGTTCATTGCGAGCCTTCGGCTCTCATCGCGTGGCTCACAATGAGCTCATCACAAAGACAGATATATATGTCTTTTTTTGTAAATAATAATTAATTAGTTACTTAATAAATTAATATACGTTACCTATTTGTAATTGATATATCCAGCAATGAATAGGCTGAAGAGCTAAGTATCTTTTTTTATTTTCCTGCAGCATACAATGTACAGGTGGACTGTTGCTGCCCTGAGGAGAAAGTGTCATCAATGTCCCAAGGGTGCATTAGAAAAAAGCTGTGTGCGTGAGGGCAAACAGTTGGTTTAGTTATGTAAAGCGTCATTTTAGATTCATAATGTTATTAGTTGTAGGTTAGTGTTGTAAAATGGCATAGTTTGTCTATATGCTACATGGCTAGTGAGCATTTTCCATGCTTCCTAACTGTGTATTTTTGTACCTTGTACGTCCGTGGCAAAAGTCGTACGTGTCTGGCGGTGTTTTGCACCCTTTGGGGTTGTTTTAATTTTTAATCGGCCACCATTTTTTTTCTCGCTTAGCCAATTTTGAAGTTCTGAAACTCCTTAAATTGGACTTTAATTTGTGTGCAACCTCACTGGCAGATGTTGTGGCTGTCCCCCCATGCTGTGCGTGATTTTTTTTCTAAATGTTTTTTTTTATTTTTATTTTGCTGTGTTTTTGGATGTATGCGTTTCGGACGTTAACTTCGTATTTTTGCTACCTCGCAATAATTTTTTTCTAAAATGGTGTCGTTTGTCTATGTGTTCCGCGACTCCTGAGCATTTTCTGTGGTTCCTTACTGTGTATTTTTTTACCTCATACGTCCCTGGCAAAAGTCGTAGGTGCCTGCCGGTGTTTTGCGCGCTTCGGGGTCCTGTAGCATCGTTTTCATTTTTTTTTCGGACGACATTTTTTTTTCTTGCTTAACCAATTTTCAAGTTCCGAAACTTCTAAAATTCGACTTTAATTAGCATGCAACCTCACTGGCAGATGTTGTGGCTGTCCTGCCATGCTGTGTGTATTTTTTTTAATGTTTTGTTTGTATTTTGTTGTGTTTTTGTGGTTTTTGGATGGACGCATTTCGGCAGTTAACTTCATATTTTTTATAAAGTTACACGGGTCGTAATTTAAAAGAGTGGAAAATCGAGTAGACCTTCGTGACAGATGGACATCATCCACATCAGTAAAATCACATGTAATAAACTACAGAAAAACATATGTTTGCTTATATTCAAGACTTGATAAAAAAAAAACCTTACTGCACAGACAGAGCATGTCCACTATAGATGGCGCCACACTACTCGCATCCTGCATGATGTGCTGTGAAGCTTCCTGATCACAGGAGCTCCAGACGCGATGACAAGTGTCTGTTTAGGGTTATACAGCCGACAGCACTCGCTGTTCGGGACCTCACTGTTTTGCTTCTAGTCTGGCTACATTGTGTAGCACTGTGACTGTGCTTTTTTAACAACACAATGTCCTGGTATATATATATATATATATATATATATATATATATATATATTTTGAATATATTTTTTTGTATATTTTTTTCATTTGTCTCTTTTGTTGGACATCCTATGATTTTATCTTAATATGAGGATATCCTGTTTTTAAATATCATTTGTCAGCGACGCTTCTTCTACTTTTAACTGTATACTATTAAAGTTTATATTTTGAAAGTATCATTAATTTCACTACACCTGTACTTAAATTTGGGGATTTATTTTCCCAGGACACGTTTGCTAGGTCCCACCCTCACCTCATATTGTTTATATATATATATATATATATATATATATATATATATATATATATATATATCACATATGTAGTTGTGAGCAGGCGAGCCAGCCAGAGCCGTTGCTCACGCTTGCTCAGTTGCTGGCAAACTTTACGTTGTAACGCAAACACCACGACACACCAACTGCGACCCTCGCAAACTTTACCGCGCAACACAAACAACATACGAGACACGTTAACACTCATTACGACCTCGCAAAAATCGGCCTCAACTCGCGAACATGAAAAAAATCAAAACACAATAAATACACACAGCACATACATAAAAAGCTTACCTACAGCAAGAGGGAGCATCCAGGACCTCAAAAAAGCAACTTACACCTTCATTTCACTCAAAATAGGAGGTTAGACACTAAAAAATTCCTGTAAATATCAGTGAAGGCGAGTAATATCTTATGCACAATTATCACTTACTTCAGTCCTTATTGGGGTGTATTTATCCATCATCTCTCACCCAAGAAGTTTTAGAAGCACCGCATCTCACGATAATTCGTGAGTACTTCCCATGTAAGTCTGACACAAATAACAACCAACTATAATGTACCTTAATTATGGTAACCAATACAACTCTTTTAACACTGGATCAACTACTGCCTGCTCTGATATCCGTTAATGGTAAGTATGCACACATTCCCATACACATCATACATACTGATATCTGCAAACCTCCAGAAACTAAGCTAAATGGATGGTATGATATATTCCACAATGTCAATGGATATAGGCCACACAATCGTATTTGAAAACCTCTTCACAGAACAGTAATGTTCCCATTGTCTGATCATGCTAATCCACATCCCATTGAGGTCACTGCAATTCATAACAATCTGGGAATATGAACATACCAGAAAATTGTAAACCATAATCAATGTTCAGCATGGGATGCACAGAGAGGATCTCTCCTGTTATGTGTCAGCGAATGCCGGCATTCCCAGTCGGATAACAGGAATGGCCTCAATGATGTGTTAACATTTTAAACTAGGAATCATTGTGCAATATATCATGTACAAAGTGAATTGTGTGACTCATATCATCATATTGCCATTACAGAACTGCTGCAGTGTGTCAACACATTGTTTACCCACACAGACATGGGAAACGACCTGTAGAGCAACAGAACATCAGCTGCATCAATGTCGTCTACATTGGAAGTGAGCATTTGCGGGAAACATGTGCATGTATGCATGAGAGGAAATGACTAACAACTCTATTAATGTAGGCCTAACTTTCTTTTCTCCAAGTCATCCCCTACGTATTGCTGAAGTGTTCAGAAAAGCTTATCGGACCATGCAGACGTGTCCAGGGGGAACAGATCTCTTCGTTGAATACTCCACTTGACCCATCCAAGGTCAAGCACCACATGTGTATGTCCGAACATGCATCAATGTGTGATAGAAATGGAAGATCACACCTCTTACAGGCAGCACAGGTCTCTCTCAATCTCTATCCGGCTCAATCCCCTTATCCCACCCACCGATGTTTAGCCTTAATTTATTTAGTCACACAAGTCTTTGGCGTCTGAACGATTAGCAACTTCTCCTAACTATTACTATTAACCCTTTACACTATGTTTCCTCTTGCCTTCTTCCCCATATCCCCTGCCTTTTCCTCAGACTCTTCTTTACGTCTCCCCTTTTTGTCTACAACATACCCATCTCACCTCTCATGCCCTCCTCTCCCCTTTTATTCGCCCATCAGCTAATCTTAATCTGTGGTTAAACTATGTGTCTCCTCACTGTCCCATCTGCAGATTACATTATCTGTCCACTAGGGGCAGATACCTTATTACATAATAGTGCCTCTCACTTTACATCTGATCCCTTTCCTCTCCAACTAATGCATAACTTCCTTCCTATGTATCTCTCACTTCCTTATTGACCTTGCTATTCCTTATCTACTCTTCCCCAGGTCCATTACCTTTAGATTGGAAGTGGCAAATTTCTAATCTTGTGGGGGGCTTTGGGAACAAATCACTTTTTACAAGACTTTAAGCACAAAACAGGGCCCTCCATTTTCTGTCGTTGTCAATATTACATATTGTATTTTTTCTTGTTCTTCTCCCGTGTACAGCGCTACAGAATATGTTTGCACAATACAAATAAAAGATAATTATAATAATCATAATATTCCCACATCAGGATCAGTTGGTGGCTGCTTATATGGCATATGTAAGGTTTCCACTAATATACTATTTGTGTGTTTGTATTCCAGATCACGGTCAATACCAGGAATGAAGATAAGCATCCTGGCATTCCATGGCCATTTCAATGTCATCATGTATGTACATGTGTCAGTTTCATTGCTTTGTTGGCTCCAGTGTGATATCTGATTACCTTGACTGAATAGCCGATATGTGTCACGAGACAAATTCACTATACAATACAGATGTGATGTGACATCTGTCAGCTGATGTTCCTGGTATATCCATAGCATGTGTGTGCGCTCACATACTCTACCTTAATTCATATGTACCTATTGCTTTAGACATTTTATACTCTCCTCTACTTGGACTGTTGTGAAGCCTGCAGCAGACTTCCTTCCAGATCTGTGCTTCAGTGAGGATGTGACCCTCCCTGTACAAATGGGGAAGAGTAAATCCAGGCTTGGGACATAATAGTTAATGAGGTTACTTTAATCTTCAGTTATGCATATGCAACAGCAGTGAGTATAGATGCTCAATCAGAGAACACAATACCCCTGACATGGTTTGTTGGGAGTGAATCTCTGGAATAAGTAACATCTGACTGATATGGTCCTGGTCAGGTCCCCATCTTTTTGGCCAAGGTTATGTATGTAGAGGCTGCTTATTGTTGCATGAGAACTGACCTCATGGGCTTATAGCATTCACTGATTGAGCACTTATACTTCTGATGTTGCATCGGAGTGTCCGTTGAACACACAAGTCTACATTTTGCTCTCCCCTTATGTATATCACCTTATACTGTAAATCCCCTGATCATCTATATCAATGTTATTCCCCCTGCCTGCATTCTGCTCTCATATCCCTATTTCCCTGTGTTACTTGATGTATCCGATATTTTGTTTGTTTGTGTGTGTCTCGCCAATGTTGATACCATAGCATTTCTGTAACATCAATGAAAGGACCTTCATACTCAACATCTGTACTCTGCACCATAAGTTATGGGTGTCAATAGTATTTTCACAGTGTTTTAGCATTACTGATTTCAACCATGAGGGCAGATTGATATTGACAATCTAGATCAGCCTTTGAATCCATGACACAAAGCCAGACAAATATAATGAGCCAGGTATCTGTAAGTGGCTTACATCACAATAGTGAACATACAGTATCTCACAGAAGTGAGTACATTTTTGTTAATATTTTACTATACCTTTTCATGTGACAACACTGAAGAAATGACACGTTGCTACAATGTAAAGTAGTAAGTGTACAGCCTGTATAACAGTGTAAATTTGCTGTCCCCTCCAAAGAACAATACAGTGTCTAAACCATTGGCAACAAAAGTGAGTACACCCCTAAATGGAAATGTCCAAATTGGCCCAAAATGTCACTATTTAGTGTGGCCACCATTATTTGCCAGCACTGCCTTAACCCTCATGGGCATGGAGTTTACCAGAGCTTCCCAGGTTGCCACTGGAGTCCTCTTCCACTCCTCCATGATGACATCACGGAGCTGGTGGATGTTAGAGACCTTGCACTCCCCCACCTTCAGTTTAAGGATGCCCCACAGATGCTCAATTGGGTTTAAGTCTGGTGACAAGCTTGGCCAGTCCATCACCTTTACCTTCTTTAGCAAGGCAGTGTCGTCTTGGAGGTGTGTTTGGGGTCGTTATGTTGGAATACTGCCCTGCAGCCCAGTCTCCCAAGGGAGGGGATCATGCTCTGCTTCAGTATGTCACAGTACATGTTGGTATTCATGGTTCCCTCAATGAACTGTAGATCCCCAGTGCCGGCAGCAGTCATGCAGGCCCAGACCACGACACTCCCACCATATAAACCCCCACACAATGTAGTGCAGCCCTGGGTTACTGTCACACATAGAGATGTTATCCGGATATAAACCCCCACACAATGTAGTGCAGCCCTGGGTTACTGTCACACACATAGAGATGTTATCCTGATATAAACCCCCACACAATGTAGTGCAGCCGTGGGTTACTGTCACACACATAGAGCTGTTATCCTGATATAAACCCCCACACAATGTAGTGCAGCCCTGGGTTACTGTCACGCACATAGAGCTGTTATCCTGATATAAGAAACAAATTGTATTAAGACCCAACAACCCAAATCATGATCCAAACACAACCAACAGGATATAATATTTGTGGAAGGACTAACTGATATGATGATGCTGTTATGTTATTGTTTAGTGATTACTCACCTACATTGTCATGTAATGGATTCTCTACAGCCGTCGGGTGACCCCTCACATACGGCTCTTCTCCTTGCTCTATCAGTGAGATGACTGTAGGTGTCACTCTGGCATGTCCTGTATATGAACAATGAAAGTGATTAAACAATATTTTTATTTGTATATCACATGAGTTTTGAATTAAATGATGTATAATGTATAATATGCTAAATGACATGTCCTATAAAGTTTCTTATTTTCTCACCTACAGACATGAGGTTCTGGTAATTCTCAGTCATCACCTCCTTATACAGAGTTTTGTCTTCAAATGTTAAACTGTCCCACTCATCCTTGGAGAAGTAAACAGCAATTTCATCAAATTGTACCTAAAAAAGACAATAAATCCATCTGATCAGTGAGTTTTTTGCGAGGACAAAATTACTTTTTGTCATGTAGTGCTATTGCAATTGATCCTCATTTAGTGTTATTCCTGCTTATGTAATGCTGTTGCTCCTTATGTAATGTTATTACTCCTTTGTAGTATTATTGTTCCTTGTATAGTGCTATTGATCCTCATGTAGTGTTATTCCTCCTTGTGTAGTGCTGTTGCTCCTTATGTAATGTTATTACTCCTTTGTAGTACTATTATTCCTCATGAAGTGCATTTGATATTCATGAGGCGCTATGTGTCATCATGCAGCAGTGTTATTGATCCTCATGTATTGTTATTACTCCTATACAGAGCTTTTGATCCTCAAGTAGTGCTATTGATCCTCACGTCGTAAAATTGTTTCCCATGTAGTGTTATTACTCCTCTACAGAGCTTTTGATCCTCATGTAGTATTATTACTCATCATCTAGTGCTATTGCTCCTATGTAATGGCATTACTCCTTGTGTAGTGTTTTTACTAATAATGTAGTGTTATTACTCCTCATGCAGTGCTAATGATCTCCATGTTTTACTACTACTACTACTACTGTTCTTCATATTCTTCATGTTATGTTTTTGCACCCAGTATTTCTATTTCTCATGTAGTACAATTGTTTTCATATAGTGTTATTACTCGTTATGTAATGCTTCTGATCCTCATGCAGTGCTAGGGTTAGAGATTAGGGATTGTATTAGGGTTTAGTGTTAGGATGTAGGTTTAGGATTTAGAATTGGGGTTTAGGATTCTGGTTTAGCATTAGAGTTATGGTTAGGGGTTGGTTTTAGGGTTTATGGATTAGGGTTAGGGTTTTGGTTGAAGTGTAGGTTTAAGGTAAGGTAAGGGTTAGCATTAGGGTTTGAGTTTAGGGTTAGGGTTAAGAGTTAGGTTTGTGTTAGGCTAAGGGTTAAGGTTTAGGGTTAGAACAGTGGGTAAGGGCAGGGTAGTTGTCACGGTAGCCCTGGATTTTGGACTATTTGCTGTCCATAATACATATATTGTATTATTTGTTTTTATCCTTTTAAGTTAAAGGGCCACTTAATTCAGCACAATTTGGACCACACCACGATAAAGTTCTCCTAAAATCATGTTGAAATACTTTTTGAACTTTGAAAATTCCTTAGTTTTTGCCAGAGATATGAGATGATATAATATGTGTGTTTATGTGTGTGAGGACCGCACACAGACTCTTCTGGATGAAAGCCAGGGGGGTTTGGTTGTTTATCTTTACTTCAACCAATCAGGTTGTGGGGGTGTGTGTCTCATAGAAGTCTTTGTAATGAGATCTACAGACAGCTAGGTACAGACAGATATAACACATGGCTCTTACCTGCGAGTGGAGGTCCTCACAGGCAGCCATGTTTAGAGGGAGGTAGGCGAGGTGGAAGTAGGTGGGATCAGTGTAGGCAGTGGAAGTGGCTGGTTGAGTGCCTGTGCTGAATCTGGGGTGGGCTTATCAGTGACATCCCGCATGACATCACTGTTAAGCCCACCCTATAGCTGTCATTTAAAATCTTGCCCATTGAGTTATCCACGCGGTACAGAGCTAACAGGCTTTGACACTCCCCCCCCCCCCCCCCATTAAGACATGCAGAGGAGCTGAGGAGGATCAGAGCAGCCTTCATCAGCCTCTGAGGAGGAATATAGATATACTAGGTGGATACCGTGGTAGATGGAATAGGAAATATGCTTTATTTTTTTTTACATGTTGTTGTACTTTTCTGGTATTAATGTTGATCTTCCCTTTCAGGTTGAAGAGAGCAGTCTATGGGAGTTTAGTAACCATTTAATCCCATTTCCTATGTGCTCTATTCATGGTCTAGACAGTCAGAGACAGCATTATGTTTATTAGAGGTGCCAGACAGGATACTACTGCTAGACTCCCTGTGAGGTAATTTTCCTGCAATTATCTGTCACTCCCTCTTATTGTTGTATTGTATACCCCCCTTGTGTCCTATTCCCTTTTAATCTGTTGACATTTCCAAAATAATGATTTGCTTCCGGATCACATAGATAATGGTGTGGATCCTTGAGTTAATTTATCCCGGTATCATGGCTGTTACTCGGGTAACTACCGATCTCCAGCTCAGCTGTATTCCTGCTGCTGTAAAAGGTCTGAGGTTACTAGAAGTGTCTGGCTAAGGTCCTGCTGACTTACAGAGGGAATTCTAAAAAGTCAAAACAATACTGCGGGGTAGGGTTGGCTCTACTAATCCTTCTCAAACCCTGTAAGAAGAGCAGATCATCACAGTAGTGTTTAGGGTAGGGTGGAAACTCGGGTTAGGGTCTACAGAAGGGTAGTGGTTTGGGTTAGGCTTATTTTTTATGGTTAGGGTTTAGTGTTAGGTTCTGGTTAGCATTAGGGTTTTAGGGTTAGGGTTAAGAGTAAGGTTTAGAGTTCAGGTTTTGGTTTAAGGGTTAGGGAAGTGGGTAAGCTTAAGTGTTTAGAGTAGTAGTGTCAGGAGTTTAGAGTAGGGTAGAATTTAGGGTTTGAAATTTAGAAATTAGGGTTATGGTTACTTTTTATTTCAGGATTAGAGTTTTGGTTTAGGGTTGTGGTTTATTTTTATGTTTTAGAGTTAGGTTTTAGGGATTAAAGTATGATAGTTTTTAGGATTTAGGGTAGGGTAGTTATTAGGGTTAGTATTTATAGTTAGGGTTTATGGGCTATGGTTGCATTAGGGACTATGCGTTAGTGATTAGGGTAGTGGATTGGGTTAGGTTTTAAAAATTATGGTAAGGTAGTGGTAAGAGTTTATTGTAGGGTAGTGGTTAGGGCTAGGTTTTAGGACCAGGGTTATGGGTTTGGGTTTTCGAGGTAGGGTGATGGATACGGTTATGTTAGGACAGTGGTTTAGGTTTAAAATAAGGGTTTTGGTTTAAGGTTTAAAGTTAGGATTCAGAGTTAGGGTTTAGGATGGAGGTAATGGTGAAGGTTATGTTTTAAGGGTAGTAATAACCAATAATATAACATTTTCACATTTCACTATTTATTTATTTTTCTTTTTGGTTTCTATGAGGCTAACATGCTGAGGGTTACGTTTACATAAAGGGTTAGAGGTTAGGGTTAGAGTTAAGGGTTAGATTCATTTACATGCTTGTGTTAATATGTGATGCTCACCATCCCCTATACCCACCTCATGATCTTCTATAATATAGTATTTATTGATTATAACACAATGTATACTTCCTGTATAGACTAGTGCATAGGTTGTACTTCAGCAGTATGTTCTTGCACCCTAATATCCATATGTGTCCATATTCTCTATATGTGACCACTCTGCTGTTCCTTGTTGTACGAAGCAGTTGGTGCTTCTATGGGGGCTCAATGTGATTTAAATCAGACCACAACAGTCTGAATTAGATATCTGCTCCTTCTCCCAATTAGTGTTGGATGTGCACATTCCAGAGAAATAAGACACAGACACGGTGTTTCTGTATAATAATTCTCAAAGCGCTCTATTCCAAAATGGCAGTGTACAAGTTTATATATAAAAACGTTATCTGATCAAACGTCACATGATTCCTTTGTCTAGGAATTAATAGCTTTATTGATTGGTTCAAAATTGCTGCAGTGTGTTGTCGTCATAGTGGTCAGTTGAGGAAGGATCAGTTCATTTGTCTAAAAGGCAGGCGGTGCCTGTATCCTTATTTGGTCACGGATGTTTGCATCATCAGGCCACTCCCAGTTGTAGTTCTGTAGCCATGTTGTTATGTAGTCCATCCTCCATCTTAGGTAACCTCCATTGTTAGTAATCTTCTCATTTATACATATATAAGTGAGTAAGGAATGGCAGACAAACATAATAACATGAAAAGACATTTTCCTAATTATCATCCATAACAAATGGCCAACACCCAGGCAGAGAAAAAGGGTTCTGTGGCATATGGGTTATTTTATTTCTTTTGCTCACTACATGGAGCTGGAGCTGCAATAATTCCCCTAAGATGATCGACATTGCTCAAAATTCAGAGAAGCAAGAGAGCAAATACTGCAATTTTCTGCAGTAAGTAACACAATTTAACCCAATAAAGGTCTGTTCTCTTCATCCTGGAAATATAAGCAGTCTTACCATTGACTTGAATGGGGGGGACACCCCAGAAACCTGATAGGCTGGAGTAATGCAAAAGCAGGTGGGCAGTCTGTTATACATGTAAACACAGATTTTATTTGATTAGATTTCTTAATGAGAAATGCAGGTATTTTCAAACATTCAAAACATATTTTATCATGCTTTACTGTGATTTGGTCTAAATTGTGCTGAATTAGGTGGCCCTTTAAATACAACACTGACTACTGTAATAACACATTAAAACCTAAGAATAAATCACGTACAAATGCACAGTAGTATCACTTACCTCCATTATCTAGTATGACTCCTGAAATATTGTGACAGGAACTGCCGGATGCAGAGTAAAAATGAGGTCTGGAGTATCTGTGTCAGTAGAGAATGGAGAGAGGATGAAATGGCGCAGCAAAGGGGCACATAGTATCAGTGTGGTACAGACGGGATCTTGGTAGTAGAAAATACAATAATACACAAGTGATAAAGTACTTTGTTATGCCTATAGTATTAATCTATATCTTATGGGAACCTCCATTGTGACGATGTAACTCTTACTGGGGAGTAGTATGAAATGATTAATAGCAGCCAATACTAACAGAAAGTCATTTATACTGAGACACAAAATGGTGCCAGGAATGAGTGACCAGTAACTTCAAACTACATCAACATTCTAGTCCCGCCCCCAACTGCCCCTCTCAGGTGCTTAAATCTGTCAATCACACCTCAGCATTTCATTTTATATATATAACATGAGATTAGAGTGTTTCTTTCATGTCTAACAGTGGTTTCACATCTCATAGTTCCCATGTTGTGTTCTTGCCTGCTGCTGCATGTTACTTCCTAAGGTGAGTAAACTAATGAGCTTCCCATTAATGCTGCTGGGAGCTCTGGCTGTAGTTACTGCCCCTTACTCGCTTTGCAGAAACCTCACGCAGCTGAGCTACTAAATGGCTGACTGAACACAAAATGGCTGACTGAACACAAAATGGCCGATTCCACAGCAGCATAAATACAAATACAAGTAATAAATCAGAGTCCAGATGGTGATCTATTTCTATTCCAACATGTTGCACATTTTTAGGTGAAGTTCTTAATAAAAGTAATTGTAGGAATGTAACCAATAGCTCCTCAGTAATATGACTGTAATTATCTGGTGTAATTTGCCTAATTGCACT